>VMBQ01007201.1:0-18080 GCA_007657795.1 Dreissena rostriformis | reverse complement strand
CAGTGCCTGGCTGGTGGGCCTTAATCATATACGCATCATGGACCTCCATGTGCCCGTGCCAGCGCAGCACGGTCTCCAGGGCTGCCCCCTCGATGTGACCGCTAAGGGCCAGAAAGCGGTTCAGCTTCATGCTGCACTCAATCTGCTTATCCCTCTTTGCGTGGCCGCCTTGGCGTGTCGCCATATGTTGGACGAACCTGTCCACGATCGCAACTGAAACACACATTATTGAATGATATTCTATGCTACAGCTTAAAATTGTGTAAAATGTTACTTACAAGTGATGAATATAATTCCTGAGTATAAACAATAATTAATATATTTAAATTTTTATAATATCTTTTATGTTTGTTACTTACAGCTTCTGCGGCCCTTCATTATTCTGGCATTGACAGGCAGGGATAGGCAGTACTCCCTTGTCATCGGAAGCAGCTCCTGTGGGCTTTCGGGTGGGATGTCCTGTGGGCGCTCCTGTGGGTGATCCTGTGGGCGCTCTTCCCCGTCGCTCTCCTCATCTGAAGTGGTTGGTGGCAGTGCGGAGGCTTCTGGTGAACTGCCGGCGGAGGCTGAACCGCCGGCGGGAGTGGGTGCACCACGACTGGAGGCCGACCCGTAGGCATACGCGGTGGCGGTGGCCGGGTGCTTCCGCTTGTGCATCTGAAAAGTTTATCATGGCGTTTAAGTTAAAGTGTTATAAACAATTGCATCAAAGTGTTTCTAATGTTTAAACATATTGAATTCAAAATACACATCAACACAATGTAACACTTACCTTTGTAAACTCGTGCATTTGAGTAACATACTCATAGGACCGCTTGTCCTCCATCCCATGCGCCTGGAGTAGGTGCTGGGCCCGATCCACGACGGCGCGCCCGCATAATCCACACTGGTGGTAATTGGGCTCCCCAGTCGAGTTCTTTCCTGTTGAGACCCTTTGCTCTGACATGAGCCTTGTCGTCTCCTCGGCCAAGAGCTTATGCTGTCTCTTCCAGCGATTTTCCTTGTCCAATTGGGAAAAGTACCCATACCGGTCCAATTGGGAAAAATTGAGTCGTGAAAACGTCAAAATTGGGAAAAATCCAGTCTTGAAATCCTTAAATTGGGAAAATCGCGTCGTGAAGTTTGGGTCTTATTNACAGACAGACGGACAGTGCGATCACTATATGCCACCCTACCGGGGACATAAAAATGTATTTAAAAACTATAATATAATCATTCAATCAAAATTCTTTAATATTAAACTAAATACTTAATAATATACATGTATGCCCATCATTAAAAAAAAATAGACTTAGATAAGACAAATTCTCAATTGATTTCTCTAATTTTACCTTTAACCTTAAATTGTAACCTTGACTTTCGACCTAAGGACTATATAAAAAATATGTTATAGTTATAGTGTGCGCCACTCGGTAGGCTTGAAACTACTGCTGCAGTGTTATTTCAAAATCCTTACATTGCTGTTGACTATGTTTTGACCTTTGACCTTGATTAGTGATACACCTTACACACAGTGAGTGGGTTTTTGCGCTTTACACTATGTCTCATCATGATTATCACTTATGGGTCCACACTTATATGAAAATTCATCCATGCTGGACAAAATTATGCTCTGGAAAAAAACAATTTCCTAATTTGATTTGTGACCTTGACCTTGGATCTAGGGAAATGTTAATATTGTAAATGTTGACAAGAGCATGAGTTAATTAAGTTGATCTGTTACCAATTTGAATCCCAGCTACATGTAAGCTGCATTCTTGTTTGGGCGATTGGGTAATGAAATTACTTCCATGGCCATTTTTTTCACCATACCAGTTTAAAGGTATAAATACTGTATAAGCATATCAGCGATTTTCCTTGTCCAATTGGGAAAAGTACCCGTACCGGTCCAATTGGGAAAAATTGAGTCTTGAAAACCTCAAAATTGGGAAAAATCGCGTCGTGAAATCCTTAAATTGGGAAAATCGTGTCGTGAAGTTTGGGTCTTATTGAATACATCATACAGTTCAGACTTAATTGAACATACCCATTAAAATAATCATTTGCAGGCATGCCTTAATGACCATTAAGTAGTAAAGTTGATATAAATAACAAAATATTATAAAGAACACACAAAATCAATAACTAGTTGTTTTAATCTCTTAGAAAGCAATGTCTCTCTCTTTCATTTTTTTTTTAAATTTCAACAATCTTTGATGTTTGATCATCACTCAGTTGCTCGCATCCCTCTCTGCAAAGCATCATTAGTGCTGTCAATGTGTCCTGTGACAGTGCCTGTTAAAAAAGGCGATGGTACACCACGGGCTACCTGTTTTGGTCCAAAAATTTCACAATACTTGCACAAAAAGCCATTTTTGCTGCTGCTAAAATATAGCCAATCATAGTTCCATTCATATTTTGCATTGATTTAAATTTGCTTTTTTGGGAGTGGGAAAAGAGTGGAAGGTTCATTTTCAATTTTTGTGGCAATCAACATTTCAGATGAAAATATTTCATGGCTAGACTGGGATGGATCTTCAACTTGACAATCATCAAAACCACTTTGAGTTGATACTGATTCAGAAGCCTCAGGAGCCTGTTTTAAATCTGCCTCAATAGATTGATTTATTTCAGTATCAGGGGTCTGGTGTAACTCGGCCTCAACGGCCTGGTATGACACTGTCTCGGGGGCCTGATTTGACACGGCCTCATATCCACCAGCCTCAGGGGCTTGGTTTGAAATCTTGAAACCAAACTGCGTCAGTAAACGGGATCCACTTGCCTGATGACTCTTTTTTAGTTTTTTTGCACAATATTTGCTATTATGACTAATTTCAAACTACGATAAGGCTACAAACCGACGTAAAACAGTACGCTGGCTGCCTGACAAAAGAACGGAAACAGAAACGACTCTATTGATTGAATGCGCTGAATAATAAAACCCGAAATAAATCGAGCACGTGGTTACACACAACTATACGATTTTCTTTGTTCGCTCGCCGAAAGTTCGGTATTGTTACGAAACTTTCGATCGTTTTGAGAAAAAATTCGGACGCTGATTGGGATTTTTTTCAGATGCCGATTGGGAATTTGGGAATTTTCGCTTGATTGGGAAAGTACCGTTTACCGGTACTTTATAAAGAAGGAGGAAAATCGCTGCATATGCACTCAAAGTATGGTTGCTACCTGTATTCTTGAAGTTAATCTTTTTGTGAAGAAACTGTTGTCATGATTAGTTATACCAAATTTTGCATGAACATTTGAGAAATAGCATCTAATTTAACATAAATAATATGTATTTATAAATCTTAACAATAAGTATCAGCCAGCAGCCATCAATAGACATGAGACGGTCAATGCTTTAAACTTTTGACTTCTAAGATAATATATAACATGGCTTGATTGTTTTCTGTTTGTAATATTTATAAAGGGATGCATTCTCAAAATGTTTGATTTATTTGTTAGATTTTCACTAAGCAAGAATAATAACTACAAAAGATTTATAGTGAGATTACTGAGTTTGATAAATAATCCAACAGATATAACTAAAATATTATTCAAAACAGAAAATAAACTACATCAGTACATGCAAACATTATTTTGAAGGCATGCAAACAAACAAAAAGCCAAAAATTCCAGAACACTTTATGATGGTTACCTTGGCTTCCGCGTAGATATGTCAATAGCACTGCCACAGTGTTGCAAGTAGCACAATCTAATTAACAGTTGTGAGAGGAATATGGAGCTTTGGGTATCCTATATGTAATTCTGTCTCATTCAAAACATAATCTCTGAGCTCCTGACTATGACAGTAAACTATTTTTAGAATGACAGGGCGCCCCACCCACTTTACATCAACGATGAATCAGAAAGAAGAATGCATGCAACTATTTACAATAAGAAATTATGTTACATAACAATAAGTAAAAAAGCATCCGACGACAGATGCATTGCGGATAAGTTACCTCTGATGTTGAACTTTCTGTAAAAGTGCAAACATAACAACTCGTCAATACAGGAAATGGACTGAAACGAAACGATTTCCAAAAGCGTCAACCGTAGCATAAATAGGCTACACATAACTAGTTGAGAAGGAATGCTGCTCGGTTGGCGAAATGGTTGGTACACGCGCTTTTGACCTGGGCGACCCGGGTTCAATACACGCTCCTGACGCATGTGAGCCTGCTGGCTTCAAAATTCATCACAACATTTGCGAGTCTAGTAAGTTTATAAGATAGTATAGGTGTGCTGAGGCACTCACCGGTTCCTCACTTAATACAGTTACAGACGCGAAAGGATTGTAAACTTCGAAACACACACACATTCGAGAACAACTCGTTTTCCCGCATGGTTGGAATTATTCCCAATACAAAAATAACTTTTAATCCGTTAATATTTCGTTAATTTGCATAATTATCATCTAATTATTATCCAGATTTTTTTTAGGTATCATATAATTTTGTAGTGTGAGAAAACCGGACACACTATTGCAGTAGGGTAGTGTTATAGCATATTCAGATGACATGTACGAGAGATGTTGTATATCACTAGTGTTACATCATATTAAGATGACATGCATCCCAGATATTCTGTCAAACTAAAATTACAGGATCTCAGTGCATACAACCTATACCAGAGATTTTATGTTAGTCTAGTGTTACAACATCTTCAGATGCTCAGTACCAGAGATGTTCTGTAAGCCAAGTATTACAGCCTCTTCAGATGACCTGTACCAGAGATGTTCTGTAAGCCTAGTATAACAGCATCTTCAGATGACCTATATCAGAGACGTTCTGTAAGTCTAGTGTTACAACATCTTCAGATGACCTGTACCAGAGATGTTCTGTAAGTCTAGTGTTACACCATCTTCAGATGCCATGTACTAGAGATGTTCTGTAAGTCTAGTGTTACAACATCTTCAGATGACTTATACCAGAGATGTTCTATAAGTCTAGTGTAACAGCATCTTCAGATGACCTGTACCAGAGATGTTCTGTAAGTCTAGTGTTACACCATCTTCAGATAGCCCTGTACTAAAGATGTTCTGTAAGTCTAGTGTTACATGATCTTCAAATGACCTATACCAGAGATGTTCTGTAAGTCTTGTGTTACACCATCTTCAAATGACGTATACCAGAGATGTTCTGTACTTCTAGTGTTACAACATTTTCAAATTACCAGTACCACAGATGTTCTGTAAGTCTTGTGTTACAGAATCTTCAAATGACCAGTACTACAGATGTTCTGTATGTTTAGTGTTACACCATCTTCAAATGACCAGTACCACAGATGTTCTGTAAGTCTAGTGTTACACCATTTTCAAATGACCAGTACCACAGATGTTCTGTAAGTCTAGTGTTACAGCATCTCAGACGACCTTTACCAGAGATGTTCTGTAAGTCTAGTGTAACAGCATCTTAGATGACCTATACCTAAGATGTTCTGTAACTCTAGTGTTACAGCATCTTCAGATGACCTGTACCAGAGATTTTCTGTAAGACTAGTGTTACAGTATCCTTCGATGACCTGTACCTGAGATGTTCTATAAGTCTAGTGTTGAAGCATCTTCAGATGACATGTACCTGAGATGTTCTGTAAGCCTAGTGTTACACCATCTTCAGATGACATGTACCAGAGATGTTCTGTAAGTCTAGTGTTACAACATCTTTAGATACCCTGTACCTGAGATGTTCTGTAAGTCTATTGTTACAGCATCTTCAGATGACCTGTACCACAAATGTTCTGTAAGTCTAGTGTTACAGCATCTTCAGATGACCTGTACCTAAGATGTTTTGTAAGTCTAGTGTTACAGCATCTCCAGATGACCTTTACCAGAGATGTTCTGTATGTCTAGTGTTACAGCATCTTCAGATGACCTGTACCATAGATGTTCTGTAAGTCTAGTGTTACACCACCTTCAGATGCCATGCACCTGAGATGGTCTGTAAGTCTAGTGTTACAGCATCTTCAGATGACCTGTACCTAAGATGTTTTGTAAGTCTAGTGTTACAGCATCTCCAGATGACCTATACCAGAGATGTTCTGTAAGTCTAGTGTTACACCACCTTCAGATGCCATGTACCTTAGATGGTCTGTAAGTCTATTGTTACACCATCTCCAGATAGCCTATACCATAGATTTTCTGTAAGTCTAGTGTTACAACATTTTCAGATGACCTATACCAGTGATGTTCTGTAAGTATATTGGACCAATGTGCGGGATGATTTGAAATATAGCTTAAAACACCGTTTAAAAAGTTACGACGATTACAAGTAATAATTAAAATTATTTCAAATCAAAAGTGCCTTTGTGCAAGATAAAAATCAGTCATATCGATTATTATTTATATTTAGTATCAAGATTCAATCCTATTGGTGCGATCATTAAATAAACAATATTATCTGAAAAGTGCATTTGGTCTCGCCATGAAACTTACACTTGAACTTTGAATATTTTATCTCATATGCGGTTCCAATGTTGACATGGTTCATGCCCAGACTATCATGTCATCAACTTGACATTAAACAGGTCACATACAATTGCCTACAAAACGTTAAAGTGTTGTGTCTGTTTTTGTCACAACTCTGTCCATACGTTTCTGTTTTAGATTTCAGAATGGGAAAACATTATGAAAAAATATAAACTTGATGTAATTTATTTATACACAAATGGTAATTCAAGTTTATATACGCATGTTTCATTTCATTGTTATTTGTCGACGATGATTTTTAAATATTTTATTGTCTGCTTAAATGCAATTTAAAACGTTACTGGCAAATAGAAATAAGATTTTTAGATATGGTTTGCAAATGAAGATTTATTACAAACATAAATTTACTTTCACTTTCGTCCGGTTTTATTATATTTGAACAGTACCAGATGCGCGCGCATCGCGTTACCTTATCTGCACATTTTCCATGCAGCGGCGTAGATAGGCGTACTCAAGTACTAATTTGAGTACAATTCGTTGGCATAAATGGAAAAATAAAGTGGTCGAAAAATGCAATAAAAACATAAACCTAAGGGGGTCAGGTCTAAGGCATTCAATAAAGTCAGTAATATTCGACAAAAGTCACATGTTTTAAAGATCGGTTATTAATTCATTATTTACGATTTGCTCCATTCACTTAAAAACCCCTAACACTAACCTACTGTAATCGTATTCGATAAAAGGGGCACAAACTGTGTTAATTAATAGGTAATTATTTAAGATGCTGGTAGATCTATCTTAATTACGCCCCTTGTATCCAAAGTTTTTCACGCGGCATGTCTTCAAAATGGCGGATCAACACAGTGTTTGACACTAACGGGAGTCCGGTAGTCAGAGACTCCTGGAAATGAGACTCGGACTCCTTGTTTTTTTTTTGTCAAGGAAGTCAGTCGGACTGCTTCAAAATCATCTTTGAATTATAAAACCAGGCTTGTCACCATAGGATGACATATGCCCCCTTTTCCCACATTTTTCTAAACCTAAACGCACAGTTTTTTTCCACATTTTTCGAAAACTAAACGCAAAGTGTGACGGAATTTCAGACGGACAGACAGACGGACAGACAGACAGTGCGATCACTATATGCCCAACTTCGGGGGCATAACAATCCATTCGTTTACTTATTCGTTTCGCAAGATCAGAATGTCTGCACAAATGACATCTTACTCAGAATAGTCACTGTCGAACACTGTCTATAAAAAACTTTTAGTTGCATTTGTTTATGGTCACATTAAAATTGTAATAATTTAATATTCACCCTCTTCATATTCACCCTCTGCATACTGCAGAAGGAAGTTTTTAATACCAAGTTATGGCCGCACACTTCAACCACTGCTTGAGAACTGTAAGATTTCTTCTTAACAAGGAAGATTATAGACAGCTGGTCTATTGATAGTGAGAAGTGTTCAATCAAAACTAAGTGATGTCGGAAGCATATACAAAACTAGAACAATACCATCATTTGGACTATGCTCTTGAATAAGTATTTTTCTTTTATCCTATGAAAAGCCTGTCTGGTCAACAAGTTTGTTTTCAGAAGAATATACTTGTATACTTATTATTGTATTATTATAATGAAAAAACTTTTATCGTCAATTTGATAGTGTATGTAAGCAAAAACAAAATCCATTTACCAGTTCTAGTCAAGCAATTTTTTTTTTTTTTTTCGTTTTTACCATAATTATTGATAATAATCAAAATAGGAGGCTTGCACTGTTATTTAGAGACGAACATTGCAATCAGTAAATATTCAGANCCTAAGATGTTCTGTAAGTCTAGTGTTACAACATCTTCAGATGACATGTACCTGAGATGTTATGTAAGTCTAGTGTTACAGCATATTCAGATGACCTATACCTGAGATGTTCTGTAAGTCTAGTGTTACAGCATCTTTAGATGACCTATACCAGAGATGTTCTGTATGTCTAGTGTTACAGCATCTTCAGACGACCTATATCAAAGATGTTCTGTAAGTCTAGTGTTACAGCATCTTCAGATGCCATGTACATGAGATGTTCTGCACATCTAGTGTTTCACCATCTTCAGATAGCCTATATCATAGATGTTCTGTAAGTCTTGTGTTACAACATCTTCAAATGACATGTACCTAAGATGTTCTGTAAGTCTAGTGTTACAACATCTTCAGACGACCTATACCATACATGTTCTGCAAGTCTAGTGTTACAACATCTTCAGATGACCTATACCTGAGATGTTCTGTAAGTCTAGTGTTACAGCATCTTTAGATGACCTATACCAGAGATGTTCTGTATGTCTAGTGTTACAGCATCTTCAGACGACCTATATCAAAGATGTTCTGTAAGTCTAGTGTTACAGCATCTTCAGATGCCATGTACATGAGATGTTCTGCACATCTAGTGTTTCACCATCTTCAGATAGCCTATATCATAGATGTTCTGTAAGTCTTGTGTTACAACATCTTCAAATGACATGTACCTAAGATGTTCTGTAAGTCTAGTGTTACAACATCTTCAGACGACCTATACCATACATGTTCTGCAAGTCTAGTGTTACAACATCTTCAGATGACCTATACCTGAGATGTTCTGTAAGTCTAGTGTTACAGCATCTTTAGATGACCTATACCAGAGATGTTCTGTATGTCTAGTGTTACAGCATCTTCAGACGACCTATATCAAAGATGTTCTGTAAGTCTAGTGTTACAGCATCTTCAGATGTCATGTACATGAGATGTTCTGCACATCTAGTGTTTCACCATCTTCAGATAGCCTTTATCATAGATGTTCTGTATGTCTAGTGTTACAGCATCTTCAGATGACCTGTACTATATATGTTTTGTAAGTCAAGTGTTACAGCATCTTCAGATGACCTATACCATAGATGTTCTGTAAGTCTAGTGTTACAGCATCTTTAGATGACCTATACCTTAGATGTTCTGTAAGTCTAGTGTTACAGCATCTTCAGATAACCTATACCAGAGATGTTCTGTAAGTCTATTGTTACAACATTTTCAGATGACATGTACCTGAGATGTTCTGTAAGTTTAGTGTTACACCATCTTCAGATGACATGTACCTGAGATTTTCTGTAATTCTAGTGTTACAGCATCTTCAGATGACCTGTACCTGAGATGTTCTGTAAGTCTTTCGTTACAACATCTTCAGATGACATGTACCTGAGATGTTATGTAAGTCTAGTGTTACAGCATCTTCAGATGACCTGTACCTGAGATGTTCTGTAAGTCTAGTGTTACACCATCTTCAGATAGCCTATACCTGAGATGTTCTGTAAGTCTAGTGTTACAGCATCTTCAGATAGCCTATGCCATAGATGTTCTGTAAGTCTAGTGTAACAGCATCTTGAAATAGCCTATACAATAGGTTTTCTGTAAGTCTAGTGTTACAGCATCTTCAGATGACCTATACCTGAGATGTTCTGTAAGTCTAGTGTTACAGCATCTTCAGATAGCCTATGCCGTAGATGTTCTGTAAGTCTAGTGTAACAGCATCTTGAAATAGCCTATACAATAGGTGTTCTGTAAGTCTAGTGTTACAGCATCTTCAGATGACCTATACCAGATATGTTCTGTAAGTCTAGTGTTACACCATCTTCAGATGATCTATACCAGATATGTTCTGTAAGTCTAGTGTTACAGCATCTTTAGATGACCTTTACCAGAGATGTTCTGTAAGTCTAGTGTTACAGCATCAAGTCAAAGGAAAAACAAAGCGAGTTCATTTTTACTATTTTATTCTCAGAAAAAAAGATCAGATCAGTTTGCAGTTCCCTCAACATTGCATGTGAAAATATGTCTATGTACAAATCAATCATGTGTATAAACTCTAAACTAAATAAATAATTGTCGCTACAGCTACCCAAGCTACAGATATCTCAACAGGTACTCAAATTGACTCAATACATGAAATACAATCAATACACAAAAACAAACATTTTCATATGTCCAATATTTTCTTGTGTTGTTTTTTTCTCTACAAAATATACCATTGGTACTAGAACATAAAATCAGACACACAGAACACTGATAAAACAAATTCTTCTCTGAAAACAAAAAAACAGCAATCAAAAACAAGCAATATGTTGTACATGTATATATATATATATTACATGTATATATATTTTTTTTAATATCACAGACAATAGAAATCTTCGAATGTTATCGGACACCAGTCAGCACAGCATGTGCTCATTCCTTACAACAATACTTAGATGAAGGTGTTGAAATGAGTCGATGTATGAGCACAATAACGGAATGATGACAAATGTAAGTTGATTGGTCCAGTTTTTTGCATATATAACAGGATAAATAACATGATAAAACATGTATACTGACATAACAGGAATGTATGAAGCAGGAAATGTCTGAAAGCATGTTTTCGCCTGAAGTGGTGCATGCAATCCATGATCAAATTGTACCAAACATGTGCATGTATTAATGTTTACATTTAACATAATATATGTTTAAGCGATGGAAAATATTTATCATAATTTCCAATAGGAAACTTTTTACTCAGTAGATCTACATAGAATACTCATGTACATTACCTTCTTCAAACTTTGAAGAAATGTACTAAAAAAAACAACAACAACATGCCATCTTTACATAAAATTGCATATCTGATCCCCCAAATATTTCAGTGTGCCTAATACACAACATTTTCAAACAAGTTATTTACCAGCAAACAGCATTCAGTCAGGTTGCCAAGTGACGCATACTATATTCTTATAGTTATATTGAGCACACAACAAATAGTATGGCTGCCTTTAAAAAAGGTCAAAAGGCACTTATATATACATACATATATTTCACATACAAGTGAACACAAATCACAACAGNTTTTTTTTTTTTTTTTTTCAAATTGTCTTCTTTTTTTTATTCTGCCTAGCCATAACAATTATCAAATAAAATATAATTTCTTGTTGAAATTTAATTATTTTGGTTTAATATTTATAAAATATGAACAAAATAATTTCACACTGTGATCATAACAATTGATAGATCTTAACAAAGACATAGCAGAAATAAGCAAATAACTGTATTTAAATATCTTGTTTTCACAATAAAATAATGTTCTATACATGTCATCTCTTCATTAACATACCAATATATGCGACGACATAAATGTACCAGCATATACAGAGACTGGTGCGCAAAATCAACCACCATTTTATACAATAAAATAATATTTAATATTAAAATGATATGCACAAAAACAAAGATAAAATAAATAATGCTAACAACAAAACAACAATAAATAATGCAAAAGATTTACATTTCAAAGACCACCACCGACCTATTGAATATCCATACCGATTATTAAGAAAACACTCGTGTGCATATGAGTCGCATTCTGAGAAAACTGGGCATAAAGCTTGTGCGTAAATTGTCATCCCAGATAAGCCTGTGCAGTCCGCACAGGCTAATCAGGGATGACAATTTCCGCTTTTATGACATTTTTCGTTTAAATGAAGTCTCTTCTTAGCAAAAATCCAATTTCGGCGGAAAGTGTCGTTCCTGATAAGCCTGTGCGGACTGCACAGGCTTATCTGGGATGACACTTTACGCACATGCATTATGCCCAGAACGCGACACATATTATCACTGAACACAGTAGCCAACAGTGCAGTTTGAGTAAAATACATGTACATGTAAATTCAGAAGTTTGTGAATTTGTAAAGGTTAATACACATAACAAGCAACCCCAGTGAAACAAAATATATCAAACCATTTTAAAATGAGAATATGACATGACCTTTTGACAAGTTCAAGATCAGGGACGATACTTTCCGCCTAAACTTGATTTTTGCTAAGCAGAGACTTACCTTAAACGGAAAATACCATAAAAGCGGAAAGTGTCATCCCGGATTAGCCTGTGCAGACACGTTACATACATGCATTTGGAACCGTTTTCTCAGAGCGCGATTCAAATTTTTTGTTTCTAAGACACCTCAGCCAGTCCGAGATACTTTGCCGCAGAATTAACGTCAGCGCTGTCAAGCATTTGTTCAATGGCCGATGACTCGACTCCCAGTAGATTGTGCAGCATGTCAGCATTGCAGTCCAGAAACTCCTTCTTAACAGCTTCCAGTGTCGACTTGTCCTTGTCCACTTTCTTAGTCGCTATTTGATCCTTAAAAGTGACAAGAGGGATAAAAGGTTTATTAGGAATCAAATGTTTAAGCTTCAATGCACACGTTCAATGTTGTTATTGCTATAAACTACCCAAACTAACAAATTTAATACTTTTCAGTTGAAGTTTTGTCATGAATGCTGCTTAAGAAAATTAAGATTCTAATAAGTACACATGTTCACATGTGAACAGCACTTTACACTTTTATGGAAATCTTTGTTTACAGGAAGTCCTTTCTTAACCAAAATCCAGTCTAGGCTAATCTGGGACAACATTTTAGGCACATGCATTAAACCCTCTTTTCACAGAGCGCACCTCACAATTTCATTAAAAATCTTCTGAAACAATTTAAGTATCCATACCTGCTGTGAGCTGGGTCTCAAACCATTTCCTGACGGCACAACTACCGGCATGAGATCGCCAACAGAGGCGCTGGTAAGTCCCGACAGGCCCTGGGAGAACAGGTACGAGTTGCTAAGGGCGATAGACTGGGCGGAGGTGAGAGTGAAAGCTGGCTGGAAGGAGAACACCGGGCGACTGGTCGCAGTTGACGACTTGCCACTCTTTTGTGCTAAAGAAAGACGAAAAAATTAATATTGAATATATTTAATCCATTCATAGTTATACTGTTTTAGAACTGACAACCAAACATACAAATGTTAAATAATAATTAAAGTATTTATATTTATCACCAAAATGATGAGATATCATAATAAAATACAATTCTGAAAGCAATACTAATAGCAAAAAAATGAAAATCATGATACTAATGCAAATTCAGTTCATAAAAGGCCTCCATAAGGATTGTTAATTGAAGACAATTTCCCCAAAACCAATCAAAAGCAACATATGTCAAACTATAACAAATCCCAGTGCCATACTGGCTGATGGAGCATACCTGATTCAATGCCACTGGACATGTTAGAGTCCTCCTCGTCATCGAAGGAACGCGGTGGAGCGCCCACGTGCTTCTTGCGGTGCCTCATCATGCTGTGCTTCAGCGTGAACCGCTTCTGACAGATGTCACACTCGAATGGTCGCTCACCTGAACATACAAACACAGAAGGTTAAATTATACACATTATGTACAATGTGTCCACAGCATGCCAAATATTTGCACAGAATGTTAAATTTGCACATTGTGTGCCCCAAAAAATTAAGTCCAGTGTAAATTTGAATTATTATTATTAATTCTTCCCCCTAAGGGCTGGTGGGCATATAGTGATCGCACTGTCTGTCTGTCCGTCCGTCTGTCTGAAATTTCGTCACACTTTGCGTTTAGGTTTCGAAAAATGTGGGAAATCACTTTGCGTTTAGGTTTAGAAAAATGTGGAAAAAGGGGGTATATGTCATCCTATGGTGACAAGCCTTTTTATTATGATTTGTCATTTTTATTAAAAGCAGGAATTTTGCGGTTTAAAGCATTGAAAAAAAAAATACAAACAGTCATTTCTTCATAAATTGTGCGGTACATGCGGTACATTTGCATATTTAAGTTCCAACATACTTTATAAGAGCCTGTTATCATAGTTTATACCATATTTTACATAAATTCTGCCATATAACATAAGAGGGTGCGCTTACCAGTGTGAGACCGCATGTGTCTGCGCAGGTCCTGCAGGGACCAGAATCTCTTGGGGCACAGGGAGCAGTATACCTTCCTCTGCATATAGTCGGCCGATATCACCTCCATCTTTGTGTCGTCGTTTCCTGAGCCCGGGATCTCGAGCAGGGAACCAGTGTCCAGCTTGTTGCAGTTGTTCTCCACCACCTTGTCCATGTGGATTGAGAAGTTCTCGATATCATTGACCTTGTTCTTGTCCTTGAGGATCTTCCAGTCAGAGTCGTGGGCGTCGGCCTGGTGGATGAGGCAGTATACGCGGCATTCGTACGAGGCATCGCAGAGATAGCACTTGTACGGAAGGTCAATGTTGTGCTCCTTGAGGTGGCGGACCAGAACTTTCCTTGACGGGAACATTTCCTTGCACTTCCAGCACTCCGTTATCTTATCGACGTCGTAATTGTCTCGTTCCGGGTTGATGATTCTCTCAGCGGAGCCAGTGAACGGTCTGGTTGGATCAAACATTCCAGGAGACTCAAGATTGCCATCCATAGACCCAGGGGAGCCAGCTACGTCTTCGAACTTCCTCTGTGACTCAATGTGAGCTCTGATTTCAGCCTGAATTTTAACCTCCATTTGGTTTTTCTGCTCAATGAGAGCCTTCTGCTCAGCAATAATCCTCTCGATGGATTTCTTTATGCTGTTTGGGCTCTCGGCTCTTTCCAGTTTCTCAGGCGTCTCCTTCTTTGCTTCCTTTTTCTCGGGCTCCTTCATTTTCTGGAGATGTGGCATAGCGATGAGCAGATGTGGCGCCATGGCAACTTCAGAAACCTGCACGGAAGAAACCAGAGAAGGCACAGACATGGAATTATCAGATTTTTCTGACAAACTGTCCTCACATTTGTCCATTTCATTAAACGAAGAAGCATCATCATCCATCTTTTCATAAGAGCTGTTATCAAAGTCGTCCTCATCTTCCTCAGTATTCATCTGAGCGGGGTCGTCAGATGCAATGGGCGGGTTTTCAGCAGCTCTGATCTCCATTTCCATGGTGGCCGCTCGAATGGCGGATGGGGACATCCTTTCGATGTCGGCAATGCTATCGGGAAGGTTCGCGCCGTTATGGCGGTCCTTGTAGTGCTTGAGAAGGTTGCTCTGGGTGGAGAAGGAGCTGAAGACGCAGAGTGGGCACTTGTAGGGTCGGTCCATTGTTTGCCGTGAAAGGGGGTCCAGCATGTTGACGCCGTGTTTTCTGATCAGGTGGCGCTCACGGTTGGACTTGGTTGAAAAGGTCACCGGGCAGCGAGGGCATTTAAATGGCTTCTGACCTGTAAAATAACAAAAGTGACATGGTTATATTATTAACTTAAGTATGTTTCTTCATTTATCATATTATTGTTTAGAATGATTTATGTAGAAATATTATACATATAATAAAAGTAAATGCATTTAATTTCAGCGCACACACATACACTGTGACCTGCTTGTTTCAGTTTGTCAGGAAATTTCAAGTGTCAGCTAAGTGACAGTGTAATGTACATCCCTTTGTGTGGTATCTTGATTTATCTGGATTGCAAAACAAATCTATGTGTGTTTATGGATATGGATATTATATGCTCCAGTGCCAACCTACCTGTATGTGTGAGGAGGTGTCTGGTGAGTGAGGACACCCATGGGAAGGCCCGCGGGCAGTACGGGCAGGCCAGTTTGTGGGGCGAGTCTGCGTACGAGTTACGCTTCTTCTTGGGCAGGGCATCCCCTGTCTTGTCCCCCGAGAGACTGGCATTTGAGCCGTCACCAGAGTTATCATCCTGAATAGGGATAGATATTAAATTATTTGTCTTTTTATGAATGACTTAAATCCCGTAAGATCATAATTGTGCAACTGTTAAGGTACTCAAAATCAATAGCAAAGATTTTCTTAAATTTTAAAATGCATGTACATGTAGTAGTATTTAAAATAAATCAATCATAAACAATTTTTTTTATCATCATTCTTAATCATACCTCATGCATGCTGTCAGCCAGTACACTTGACACAGGGCTGCACTGAGAAAGCCCGTTACTGGATGGCGCCGTGGGAATGGGGGCTGAGTTCACAACCTCCTCCTTCACAGACAGCGCCATTTCTCGAACCTGAGACAGCGCAGCCTCGTCCACATCACCTTCACGCTGAAGATTATCCAGCTCGCGATTGATGGCCTTGCAGTGCTCTAGAGATATCTGGATCCCTGGACGCTTCATGATGTGAGGGAATTTCGTAGTGGTCGGCACTTTCAGTGCGGAAGTGTTTTGAAGCGAGACGGGGGCTTCGGTGGTTTTTACGGGAGTGAAGAAGGCTTGAAAGTTCAATGGGTCGGTGGCATTTATCATCTTTGTTATGGAAGCAAGGTCAGTCTCAGAACCTGTAAGAATTTAATCATTTTTTTATATCATTTTTCGTTACTGCAATGAAATTAACTTGTATGTGTCGGTTTATTATGCATTTTTTTTTTCAAACTTCATATTATTGCTTATTGTTTTATTTATAAGATTAATTTTTTTATAAAGTTGTTTATAGTTTATGTTATATTCATACACTTTCATGAATTATTAATTTATAAATGATGAATATACATATAAATAATTCAAGCACAGATAAATAAAATAAAAATAAAATATACTACGGCACACTTGGGACTGCCAAAACAACTACTGGGCAAACAAAATACAATGTACAGCACTCATAAAATAATGATAACCATTTCATAAAATGAAATAAACCAGATAACAAACACAAATAACTAAATGTCATGAATAATATTGGTTCGTGCCGTTACAACTTACGTCTTCATCCATAGGATGTCTGGTGAAAACAGAAATTCTCAAATGAAAATAATTAAGATCTACCATTGTTTTAGTTTTGTAATTATTCAAGAATTATATTGAAGTAATTTATGCATTAAAGGACAGACATAGACTAGTAAATATGTTTTAAGTACATTGCAAATGTCAAAATATACATAAATATCTAGTTGTTTTACATTTTGCACATCTTCTAAAACATGTTAACCCTTTGAGCGCTGGAACCGGATTTTAAAGGTTTTTGCAAACAGTTTGGATCCAGATGAGACGCCACAGAACGTGGCGTCTCATCAGGATCCAAACTGTTTGCTATTCTGATAGTATTCTGTGAAAAAAAAATTGAAGAAAATGCTAATTTTAGAAATTCAGCAGACGACATTTTAGCAGACGACAAATTTCCCAGCATGCAAAGGGCTAAAGCAGAATCATACATAGGCCTCATATGAGCCTCGATCTGGGAAACCGGGCCTAATGCATGAGCGTAAAGAGTTATCCCAGATTAACCTGTGCAGTCTGCACAGGCTTATCAGGAACGACACTTTCCGCCTACGCTGGATATTCGTTTAGAAGAGACTTCTTTAAAACAAAAAATACCATAAACTAAAAATACCAATAACGCACATGCATTAAGCCCAATTTTCCCAGAAAAATTCTGATAAAGACATATTATTATCCAATGCCTTTTAAGGTAAAATTTGCCTACCAGACAGAGGCTGATCCTTCTTCAACAATTTCTCTTGCAGACCTTGCAAGGTCACGCTTTTTGGCTTCGGTTGAATCAGCTTTGAGGCCTTTCCCCCAGAGTACAGTCCCTTGTTTGCATAGAACGATCCGGACTTTGGCGGCAGCAGAACCTTCCCGTCGCTGGAGAACATTGGGATGGAGGACTGGTCGACCGTGAGGGCGGGGTTACTGGTGATGGACACATCATGTGACTTGCGCATGTGTCGCTCGATAGCGTGGACGTCTGAGAATCCTTGGGGGCAGAACATGCACTGGAACATCGTGTCCGGCTGAAATAAGACATGAATACCATATGAATATAATACCTATGAGCCTCGCTTGGGTAAGACCG
>VMBQ01007200.1:10921-50738 GCA_007657795.1 Dreissena rostriformis | reverse complement strand
TTGCTAGATCCCACCTTCTTTCACACCTGTGTCTAATAGTGTCTGGTAGGTACTATGGGCACAAGGGATGTATGTATATCACACTGGAAGTGTCATAAAGCACCCCTCTCCCCGAGACCTGTAAATTGGACAATTGACAATACCTGACATTCATTTCTCACCTTCCCCTGGGGGTCAGGCCGGAAAACTCCTTGACATCTAGCTACGTTCTTATTGGATAATGTTGATGCGACCCAGTGCTATATAGAACATGAACTTTTATTATTGACCACAACCACCCAATTGTTACCACCCAATTAGTGAGCAGATGCATATAGCCAAAGTTATTATTATTATACTTATAATTTAGTGAATTATTCCTTAATTCTGACGGGACTTTATCATTGTGATCCCTGGTGCATTACTTGTGATTAGAACCTGGCAGAGACAGCACAGCTCAAGCATGGGTAATTATTTAGTTCTTTCAACTAGTCAAAGTACCAACAGTTAAAAAAATGACTTTTAGAAGAAGAGAATTGTACAGTGGACATTTATGATTAGCAAACCCTGTTTGTCTGCATGAAATATGCTAATGACAGGAATAAGCTTATTACTGGAACTAGGACATGAGCATAACAATGGATAACTGAGGGCATAGATCAATTTAAAAAAATGAATACTTGATAATGGACTTAATACATTTTTGTCTGTTTACGGGGAAAGGTTAAAACATTCAAGGAAGGGTAGGTTGGCACCGTTTTTTAAAAGTTGTCTTACACTGTAGACTTTTCCTGTTTTTACTCTATGTATATCATATTTTGTTTGTACACTCATATACATATGCACATGTGCAGATCTATAGAGGAATATGCTTTTTTTTTATGTATTTCTACATATTTTTGTCTACATTTTTATTTAAATACAATTTTGTTTCAAAAGTTGATGGGTTCCCCTAAAAAAACATCTCTTTTAGGCCTAATGCAAGTGTGTACCGTAAGTGCAGTATCATTAAGCATTGATATTTATGAAAACTAGTACATGGCATTGTATAATCAAAAAACGGTTCATGGAATTGTATAATTTAGCAGCTGAAACAGCTTTTTNTCATTATGTACGCTTTCATATATTTACTTGTATCACATACCAATCCGAAATAACAAACAACGCCACCCATCTGCTTTATTTTTTTCATGATAAAGACATATTGAGTGTAAAGTAAACATCGAAACTCATTACAATTATACTAGACACAACCCTATATGTCCAACTGTTATAACATTTAAGCTTTGCGAGGCCATACTTATCAATTACTTATGTACAAAACCTTACTTTTCACACAAGAGCGACATTGAGGAGTACGATCTCTTGCTATGCATTTTAAGAAGGCATAAATGTGACTTAAGACCCGGTAACAAGACCACGTGACTGCATTGCAAGTCAATATGTTTACGTGAACACAAGCTCCACACAACATGTGGATATTTTTAATAAGGTGTGTAAAAGCATCTATTTTCACACATGTGAAAATCGGATTATTGGCCATATAAGTGAATACTTGTAATTGTGAATTATACTACACAGAACAGCTTTAATCCGCTATTGGACTCGCGCACTGGCTAAACTACAATTTGTTTAAATCGGTATGACTAATTTATTTTTGTCCGCCTTGGTATTGATTTGCTTTCAGCATTTTCCTTTATTTATAAAATGAAAATTATACACAAGCAAATTTCCTTGAGCAGTTTATAAAGCTTTGTAACGTAGTTACCCTAAGTACCCTGTTTGATAAATTATTCACGACTGTCATTCTATTGGTTGGAAAATCAATCGCCTGTCATCAGAAATTCATCAATTATTAATGGTCATTAGCAAAGAGTTTTACATTATTTAATTGAATGCTTAAGTATTTACTACTGCCATAGAAATGGGAAGAAATATCATACAAATTGTGACAAAAGGAACAATAACCGGATTCACACGATAATTTGGCAATAAAATGTGTCATATATTAATTGAATTTATAAAGTTTGTTTTTCATTTCGTTTATCTTCATTTATTGTAAGTACGTTAAATCTTTAGAGAGAGCACTGCGTTCCTTATCCTTGTGATGTTAATGGACCTGTTTAAAGATAAGCGAAATGACAATTAAAACTTGATTAGATACCAAAGTGTATACATTATAATTTATATTCTAATAATCGGAATTACACTCATGGCTTAGAAAAAAATCGTTCCGTTTATGGATAATCATCAAGAGAACATCCCGATATGGCTCGACATCCTTGCATTCTTTCTTTCGAAACCCTGATCATATTATTATATATTATTACAAATATTATCAGGGTTCCCTTAACAAAAGTGTGAATGGGCGTCTAGCCCCATCGGGGTGGTCTTTTGAGTGGTGTCCCATGCGCACGGTATTAGAAAAGTGTGCATTTTAAGACCTTATAAATGGTGCAAATTGGGCTTTTATGCGTTTGTGCTCATATTGTTTTACTTTGTTTCCATCTCAAATAATAATTAAGAGCACAGGATTTACCTCATGTATCGGTCTTACTTTCATTTCATACAAATGAGTCGCGCTCTGAGAAAAGAGGATTTAATGGCTCCTGATCAGGCCCCTGCCCCCGATATTTCTCTGCATAGAATGGTTTAAGTCTTGCTCTGGGTCTTCACATTGTAAATTTCTCGTAAGGCCATATATTGTGTAAGTTGTAAAAGTGCAAACAAATAAAGACCAAAGATTTTTTATTTTTTTTGTAAAATACCTTCAAATTGGGATCCGGACNCTGCAAATAGATTTATCATTCTGTTTTAATCACATACCATGAAGTAGGTTGGCATTTGAATGTGATAGCTTCTAACTTCAATTCATTAACCTCTAAATTTAGCAAGCAAAATAAAAAGATAATTTGCAACCAGCATATACTCTGTTTTTAGTTGATTGTAAAAAAAAATATTATCTATCTATCTATGCCTATCTATATCTATCTATACATTGCTTAGAATTTCATGAATTTATCTGAATTATGATGAATTTGTAAAATATTATGCATATATCCCAAAGGCTGTATTTCTGGCATTGCAGATCGACACATTTTCTTGGACTTTCATGAATTCATCTGACTTACTCAACCAAACAACAGCCAAATTTTCTAAGAATTCTGTCCAGGTAGTAAAGCAAAAGTGTACCGTAAGCATAACTATGCAATAAATCAAACCATTGAAAATTCAATTACCTCTTTCAGGGAATTCACAAGACTGTCTGGCAGGTCCTCTTTATCTAGACCGGCTCTCCTGTCTAACAGGTGGTTGACCACAACATCAGCGAAAATGGGCAGCCCAGGCCCGTCTTGGAGGATAGAGAGGGCCACAAGCTGCCCAAGTTGGCGAAAGGTGCCCCGCTTCAGTTCCATGTAGTTTTTGGCTAAGGTCAAGCGGCCAGCCTTGCCTGAAATTAATACCAAATTTAAAATCTTGCGGCTACCATGTTTTTATTAAGCTTTTCAATAAAAAACAAGAGGGCCCTGAGGGTCCTGGGTCGTTCACCTGGCAGGTGCAATGCAAACAAGATGGCCCTCTATTGTTCACCTGAGTCCCTGCATCACAAGTTTTTCTAAGATTTGACCTAGTGACATACTTTTTGACCCCAACTGACCCAATTTTAAACCCGTCCGAGATTGTATCTGTTATCAAGACAAACATTCTGATCAAATTCCATAAGAATTGGATAAAAAATGTAGCTCCTAGGGTGTTAACAAGCTTTTTCTATGATTTCACCTAGTTACCTACTTTTTGACCCTAACATACCCAATATCGAACTTGTCCCAGATTTTATCAAGAATAATATTCTGAGCAAGTTTGAGGAAGATTGATTTAATCNCACCTAGTGACCTACTTTTTGACCCTAACATACCATATATCAAACTTGTCCGAGATTTTATCAAGAATAATATTCTGAGCAAGTTTGAGGAACATTGATTTAATCTAGACAAACATTCCGGCCATATTCCAGAAAGATTGGACCAAAAATGTGGAATCTAGAGTGTTTACAAGTTTTTTCTAAGATTTGACCTAGAAACCTACTTGGACACAGGACAATCCCTATAGCTCGCCCTGACCAATCCCAATAGCTCACCCTGGCTCTTTGAGCCAGATGAGCTGAAATTAAAAAAAATACAGAAAGAGGCACACCTCTTTTTATTTGATGCTGATGAATGTTTTCCCGTATTAGTGTACTGCCATAGTATGGCTTAAATCACACAATTGACTTAAAGTGCCCAATTATCAAATATTGATAATGGAAACCTATCTAACCTACTTTTTTTTAAATTAATTTATATGTGTGGTACAAGGGTGAAAGTTTTGTTCTAATGTGACTCTTTTCATGACTTGGCCTGTATTTGTAGTGTCCTTTCCAAACCACTCTAGAATAATTACCATTGAATATTCAGGCATTAAAAATATATGACATACCTGTGAATAGAGAGGACATTGTGGCCTGGTTACGGAAAAGTTACCAAAATTCACGCCGTAGACCCCCAAGGTCAACACCCTCCTCTCTAGTCAAGGTCAGCTGTAGAGGGCTGTGGAGGTCCTCTTGTGCAAACCGAATAGCCTGAAGGGCGTCCCTAAAAACATGCCCTCTTTGCACCTCTATGTGGAGGGGATCCTCCCTATTCTGTCTGATAAACAGGCTGGCGTGCTCNACTTTTTTAAAATGAATTTATATGTGTGGTACAAGGGTGAAAATTTTGTTCGAATGTGACTCTTTTCGTGACTTGGCCTGTATTTGGAGTGTCCTTTCCAAACCACTCTAGAATAATTACCTTTGAATATTCAAGCATTAAAAATATATGACATACCTGTGAATAGAGAGGACATTGTGGCCTGGTTCAGGAACAGCGACCAAAATTCACGCCGTAGACCCCCAAGGTCAACACCCTCCTCTCCAGTCAAGGTCAGCTGTAGAGAGCTGTGGAGGTCATTTTGAGCAAACCGAATGGACTGAAGGGTGTCCCTAAAACATGCCCTCTTCGCACCTCTATGTGGAGGGGATCCTCCCTATTCTGACTGATAAACAGGCTCGAATGCTCCCTAATGATCTCATCTAGAGATGGTACGCCTGCTGTTGGGCTGAAACATTCAAACATTTCAAACTAACAACACATGTATTAATAAACAAGAAATGTGTTTGTGAAACACTATGTTCCCTTTTGAGCGCTTTTGACCCATATATTTGACCTTTGACCGTGAAGGATGACCTTGACCTTTCACCACTCAAAATGTGCAGCTCCATGTGATACACATGCATTCCAAATATGAAGTTGCTATGTTCAATATTGCACAAGTTATGGCCAAATGTTAAAGTTTGTGCAAACCAACAAACCAACAGACAGGGCAAAAACAATATGTCCCCCAGTATAAACTTGGGGACATACAAATCATTTCAATGCCATAGCAAAAAAATGATCTATAGATAATAGTTCACACCAATCACAAAGTTTGGACTGCAAGATTCTCATTTTTTCATAGTAAAATGAAGTAGATAGTTCAAATAATGCACAATTTGTTTTAAATGAAATCAAACTACATAATTTGTTGTTTTTTATGCCCCCACTATAAACAAGGAGCATATTGTTTTTGCCCTGTCTGTTGGTTGGTTGGTTTGCTGGTATTTTTCAAACTATCATTGGCCATTACTTTTGAACTATTGCATCTAGCTAGTTGATATTTGGCATGCATGTGTATCTCATGAAGCCACACAAATTCATTGTAACATGACAAGGTCATCTTCAAAAGTTAACTGCATAGTTCAAAATTGTTATGCCCCCGGATCAAATGATCGGGGATATATTGTTTTTGGCCTGTCTGTTTGTCTGTCATTATGTGGAAAACTGTCACCTTAGTTAAAGTTTTGCAATATTGAATAACTTTTGCATTATTGAAGATAGCGGCTTGATATTTGGCATGCATGTGTATCTCATGGAGCTTCATGGACACAGTTTCATTTCATAAGGATTAAAAAAATAATAATCTATAAACAATCCAGTTTTGCAGTGAAATTACCCTAACTTCACATAAAACTGTGTTACAACATTGATGATAGGCCCACCGAGTTGAGTCTTTGTAAAGCACTTCGCTGCAATTGTACATTGCTATTAAGGTCTAAATCTATTTCTGTGAGATTAATTATCTAAAAAAAAACAAAGGTTGTTGATATACATAATTTTATAGTCAATTCAAAACAACGTAAGATGCGAATGATTATTCCTTTTTAAATGAAAAGGTTTACGGAGAATTTTTTCCATTACCTAAATAAGGGGAGATAATCCATGTGAAATGAAAAGGTTCACATAGAATGTGTGAAAATTAACTTTGAAGTCATGGTAAAATTAATATTTGTCAATATTTAAAGTGTTTTTTTCACAGATTTTGGCATGTTTTGAAGTTTGTCATTAAATGCTTTATATTGATAAATTTAAACATTGAATAAAAAAGCTAAAGTGAAAAATTCAAGAATAAAATTTAAAAAAGGAAAAAAAGGTAACCTTGAGCAGGGCTCAAACCACTGACCCCTGGAGTCCTGGAGTAAAAAGTCTTCGACTTAGACCACTCGGCCATCCTTCCGGACACAATGACGGTTGCATTTTATACTTTATGTAAGCAATCCTCGTAGTTTCACAAAATAAAACGACAACAACAGAACTCTCCAAATTATTTTTTTTTCGCGTTGCAAGGCTCAATAATTTACGGGTTTTTAAATCGTCAAAAGATAAATGGTAAATGTTCAGTATTACTGTTTCCTCTTAAATATCATAACTACAACGAAAATTTTCGAATCTGAAACATTTTTTTTTTAATTTGTCAATTTGCCAAACCGTGAAAAACCGTTTGAATTTTGAGAAAAACATTGGGTAGAAAGGTACATAATGTAAATCGGGTAAAGATTTCAATAAAAGAACAACTTCATTACAGAACACTGGAGAAAATAACTTGAAACAGTTTTCAGGGGTGACAACTTGAGAAAAAAACAAAAACAAGGAAAGATCATAACAGTGACTTATGCCACAAAATGATGTGTCAATATGTTAATTGAAAGTTCATTGCTTTATATCTTATCACTATTATTGTCAATTTATGTGCGAGGGGTGATACAAAAATATGAGGAAATGAGTCCTTATACTTTTATTAATCAACACATACATGTAGCTACGAAAATATAATCAGTATGCAGACATAATTGATCTAAACAATACTGCTTAGATTAACTAGGAATGTTTTGATATTACAATTGTTGTGATCGTTATGCCGTCATGTCACGTGAGACGGCCCAAAAACTGACACTGTCAGAACTTCATATAGAGGTTTTGACCGCTATAAAAACAAATGTTTTGCTAAATTTCTCTAATCTGGATTTTTTTGGCAAAAGCCTGAAAAATAAGTTGTTTCTATCTGTAAAACCACGACAAATCTATAGTCTAGGTACATAAAACACACTGGTTTAGGATATCCTTTTCAAAACAGCTAATATTTCCATATATATTTCTACCAAAATATACAGTGAGGTACATATAAGTTAC
This sequence comes from Dreissena rostriformis, assembly GCA_007657795.1. Classification (NCBI taxonomy): domain Eukaryota; kingdom Metazoa; phylum Mollusca; class Bivalvia; order Myida; family Dreissenidae; genus Dreissena; species Dreissena rostriformis. Next base: position 43,176 of record VMBQ01007200.1, on the reverse strand, counting down.
AGCCTAAAATGTAAATAAACAGAAACCACATGTGGTTTTATACTAATAATAGACGCACAGTAGAGTCGGACATAATGAAATTTAAATATAATGAGATTGGTGGGTCGACCATATTTAACTTCTGTGTATCCCGTGCACCAGCGAGTTTACCAGTGGTGGGTCTAGATGGTGTGTTGCCGAATTTAAAAACAAATTAAGAGGTTTTTGTAAGATGATTATAGAAAAGTAGACTATATGCCTCTGACAGTGTGCTTTATTGATTATTGGAGACAAACATTCCAGGTGAGGGTACATCTCGAAGTTTAAACAGACTGTCAAACTCAAACCTAGATAAATTAAACANGTATTGTTGTAAGATTCAAGGGAAGCTACTCTGGTACGAGCTATGGCAATCTCCTACGCAGTGGTCTCCCTTTTACTAGAAGAGACCTTCATATCATGCAAAATTTTAAGCAATATGGTACAAGAAATGTATTGTTTTAAATAAAAATAAATAAAAAAATCCCAAATTGCGAGTTAGTTTTTCATTTTGCAAGTGAAAAAAAATCAACTCGCAAAAAAATGCAAGTGCCTTAAAAGGTTAAATTTGGTCCCTGAAACGGTTCATGTAATTGTATAATTTAGCAGCTGAAACAGCTTTTTTTTATGCCCAATTTTATGGCGCTTGGCATGTTTCACCTTACCTTCCAGTCCGTTTATGTGCAGGCACTTTATGTACCACTATCTGACACGTTATATACCATATAAATAATATATAGAGAAAAATAATATATAATTTGACGACATGAATGTGTGTTTTATGAATTTGATGTATTTTGTGTGATATTATTTATTAATTTAGACTTATATATTGCCATAGGTTTGTTTTTAGCCAGCTTTTCAAGTGTCAATAAGTATCGTAGTGTATTTTTTTTTTCCTCAGTAGTAATACTTGTTTGTATTCTTTTTTCTATTTTAACCTTATCCGTTACATTTCTTTGAAATTTCATTTTGAAAAGAAATTTTATTAAAATTATTTATTACTCCTTAATCATTAATTTCCATTTTTCTATTTTTTTTTTAACTTTAGATCTATTTAATAAATTCAATTTCATTTCTAATCACCTTTTTTCAATAAAGATTTGTCAGGTTAGTTTTGCCCATTCAACAACAACAACATTTATTTCAGCAATAAAGCTTATACAAGCTCTTATGAACATGATATATTTATATCCACTTGATGTATATCGAATGTATGATTGAACACATGGAGTTAGTGCAAAAAAAATCCTTTAACATATGTTTGAAAGGTAAACAATAATTATATATTCGATGGAAAAAAATATATTCAACATTCACATAATGTGATGTTATGAAGTACAGTATTCACATTATTTCAATATGAGAAGAATGGTTATAGTTATTTATAAACATTTAATATTTCTGAAAGTTAAACTTGTATAACTACATGTATAATAAATAATTAATAGCTTTGCCTTTATTGTAAACATTCACGGTTTACATTTAATAATTGGTGAAAATGTGTTATTAAAAGAAAGAAAAAATGAAACAACAAGCGGAGTACATGTAGAAACAAACTAGCATTTCTTACAATGCTACTCAAATTTATATGGAGGGAGAAATTGAATTTGAGTAGTCTTAGATATGTTGTGCGTGATATAAATAATTTAATAATGTTAATGGTTGTTGCTTTCTAAAAGACTAAAATAAATGAAAGCATATAGGTCAGCCGGCAACACTTGAATCTTATTTGATTCCATTATTAATAACATCGTTAATTATCGTGCTCATGCTTAATAAATTGGTCTAAATGGATAAATATTTCTAATTAAATTATTCAAAATTGGTCCTCATCATGCAATTGTTAAAAACTCATTAAAAATCTACGATTGACATACCATAATAATATCGCCGAATATCTTTATTTAGTATCTGTCTGATCAAAAAGTGCACATAGTTTATGCGATAGCGTTTATATAACGATTTCTGTAACTGACCGCAAACTGACCTTTATACCTTGCGGGTTGGAATGCAATGCGTTTAAGGGAGGTAACAATTCCACTGCTGGAACGACGGCTTGTTTAAAGTTTTAAACATTAACGTGTTTAACGGTCAATTTTGAAAACAATTTTAAATATTTTTGTCAAAGCGTACATTAGGTTACTGAACAATAATACTTATATGATCTACAATTTATGAATGCACAGAATGCAATATCGTAGTAATTACCAAATATGAGAACACAGACTTTAAGTACAAACACTCTTTCGCTGAATTTTTTTCTTAATATAAAGGGGCACATATGCTGAACTGATGTCGAGAATTGAGTGTGAAACTGCTCTATCTCTCAAACCTTATCATTAGAGATACAATTGTTTTATGCTGAATACGCAGTTAACATCGTTGCTAAACGAACTGTAGTATCCCTTTTCATACCTTATACTTCCCAAAAATAGAAAGTGGACGGAATAACATATAAATTCTTAGGTGTAAGGACAAACTAATAAGAAATGATGCTCAGTTTCCACGTATTCATATAACATAATTTGCACGTACGTTTTTCTTTTTCAATATTATTGTATTGCACGCGCCTGGATGACAAAGCAGGAAAATAGTCAAAGTTATTCAAATGCTCTGCGGACTTGATTTCATAGTTAAATAAAGCGAATGACCAAATTATTCACGACGACATACATCAATTTCAATCTGACTTAATCTGTCGTTCATTGTGCATGTATTTGTAAATCGTCTGTACTTTTAGTTTTTATTTTATGCTTTCCGGTGGTTTATAGATAAATATCAGTGAAATAAAAGTGATATTTCACCGTTTTACTGTGAAATGAAGTCATTTTTTCGATGAAATGACGTCATAAATCCAGCGAAATTATCCAGTAATTCCTATTTTAATTTCCCGCAAATATTATCTATTCATACGACACACAAACACTAAAATGGAACCATGTTAGTGTTCATGTAAAACAATAATTAAAACGAGCATTTTGTATCTACAAACATCTATTTTACCAGACCAAATCTGGCGTTGAAATTTCGGAAATTGCCATTAGGAACACTGATTTTTAATTGTTTAACTATATTTTACGAAATATTGTACGACATTTTCGTTGGTTTTGAGTAGTAATGGGGCTTTAAATAGCCCTAAAAAACATTTTGCTAAAAATACATAAAACTATACAGAAGAGGCACAACTATAATTTATTCATGCCTTTTTTCGTTTATTGACCAAATCCCCTAGCCCCAGCTGTTTCAAGTACCTAAATATCTACACAATCAGTAAAAACTTTAACCCTTATGCGGTAGATTTTCTCAGAATCTGAAACATCCTTTACAATTCTGAGCAATTTCTCTGAGGCAAATTTTGTCGACAAGAGCGTGCAATCTACTGCGTCAAAAATACGCAATGGAACTATCTCATGGACCTGCATGGACACAGTCTCATTTCATAAGGATTTTTAAAGAAAATCTATAAACAATCCAGTTTTGCAGTATAATTACCCTAACTTCACATAATACTGTGTAACAACATTGATGCTAGGCCCACCGAGTTGAGTCTTTGTAAAGCACTTCGCTGCAATATTACATTGCTATTAACGTCTACATCTATTTCTGTGAGATTAATTATCTATAAAAACCAAAGGTTGTTGATATACATAATTATATAGTCAATTCAAAACAACGTTAGATGCGAATGATTATTCCTTTTTAAATGAAAAGGTTTACCAAGAATTTTGTCCATTACCTCAATAAGGGAAGATAATCCATGTTAAATGAAAAGGTTTACATAGAATGTGTGAAAATTAACTTTGAAGTCATGGTTAAATTAATATTTTGTCAATATTTAAAGTGGGCTTTTCACAGATTTTGTCATGTTTTGAAGTTTGTTATTAAATGCTTTATATTGAAAAATTTGAACATTGAATAAAAAAGCTCAAGTGAAAAATTCAAGAATAAAATTAAAAAAGGTAACCCTGAGCAGGGCTCAAACCACTGACCCCTGGAGTCCTGGAGTAAAAAGTCTTCGACTTAGACCACTCGGCCATCCTTCCGGACACAATGACGGTTGCATTTATACTTTATATAAGCAATCCCGTAGTTTCACAAAATATAACGACAACAACAGAACTCTACAAATTATTAATTTGTTTCGCGTTGCGAAATAATTTACGGGTTTTTAAATCGTCAAAAGATAAATGGTAAATGTTCAGTATTACTGTTTCCTCTTAAATATCATAACTACGAAAATTTGCGAATCTGAAACAATTTTTTTCAATTTTGTCAATTTGCCAAACCGTGAAAAACCGTTTGAAACATTGGGTACATAATGTAAATCGGATAAAGATTTCAATAAAAGAAAAACTTTATTACAGAAAACTGGAGAAAATAACTTGAAACAGAGTTCAGGGCGACAACTTAAGAAGAAAAAAAACAAACAAGGAAAGATCAAAACAGTGACTTATGCCACCAAATGATGTGTCAATATGTTCATTGAAAGTTCATTGCTTTATATCTTATCACTTTTATTGTCAATTTATGTGCAAGGGGTGATACATAAATATGTGGAAAATTAGTCCTTATATTTTAATTAATCAACACATACATGTAGCTACGAAAATATAATCATTATGCAGACATAATTGATCTGAACAATACTGCTTAGATTGGCTAGGAATGTTTTGATATTACAATTGTTGTGATTGTTATGCCGTCATGTCACGTGAGACAGCCCAAAAAATGACACTTTCAGAACTTCATATAGAGGTTTTGACCGCTATAAAAACAAATGTTTTGCTAAATTTCTCTAATCTGGATTTTGTTTGGGGCAAAAGCTTGAAAAATAAGTTGTTTCCATCTGTTAAACCACGACAAATCTATAGTCTAGGTACATGAAACACACTGGTTTAGGATTTCCTTTTCAAAACAGCTAATATTTCCATATATATTTCTACCAAAATATACAGTGAGGCACATATAAGTAACACCCTCAAATGTAAATAATCAGTAACCACATGTGGTTTTATACTAGAGCAAAGTAGATTCGGACATTATGAAATTTAAATATAATGAGANGTAACCACATGTGGTTTTATACTAATAATAGACGCAAAGTAGAGTCGGACATTATGAAATTTAAATATAATGAGATTGATGGGTCGACCATATTTAACTTCTGTGTATCCCGTGCACCAGCGAGTTTACCATTGGTGGGTCGAGACGGTGTGTTGCCGAATTCAAAAAGAAATTAAGCAGGTTTCTGTTAGATGATTATAGAAAAGTAAGACTATATGCCTCTGACAGTGTGCTTTATTGATTATTGGAGCCTAACATTCCAGGTGAGGGTATATCTCGAAGTTTAAACAGACTGTCAAACTCAAACCTAGATAAATTAAACACTACCACAAATACAGTGATGCCATTGAAAAACTTATGGCATGACACAGAAGTTTAGGGAATTATCAGCTCAGACACAAAAAGTTTGACGAATGGACAGACAGATGGACGATGGAGAATTCCTTTGTATTGCTCTGCTAAAGTAAGCTACACAAATGTTGGGCCAGTAGAACAGAATTACTTGTTAGTTTATAATGGTGCATGTAATAAAATAAAAAGGCGTGAAATTAGGGCTCAGAATTTGAAGTAATGCTATTTGGTGGAAGGCGATCCTTGCTAAGAAAACTCAACTTTCTTGATGTTTTTGCCCCTGAAGGTCAATGTTAAAAATTGGGGAGGGTGGTTAAAAAGTAGGGTCAATGGACATACCAGAAATACCATATATTTTTCTGTTCGGGCCTTAACAAAATACCGGTACCATACAGACCATCATTGTAGAATACAAAACTGTTTATTGACCACAAACGATATCAAATACAGTGATTTCAAACATGAACATGAATTGTTGTGTCTTTGCTTGCAAAAATGAAGAAAACAAGATATAACATAAAGGCCCTGAATTGCTCACCTGGCATTGATAGGCAATATTTGAATTTTTGTTAAAAAAATATTGTAAAGTAGGTCTCGCCACATTGTGACTATGTTTCTGTTAAAAAAATTATTGAACAAAACATTTGGTAAAGGGTAACTCAAGGAATCCAATTTTTTTTACAAGAGCACTGCATAACGGGTGCCAACTTGGCTGCGGATGCATTTTTGAATAAATGAAAGCTTGTCAGAATATTTTTTTTAGAGGTCACACTAGACACAGTGACCATGACCTTGTGACCCAAAAATGGGTGTGGCATGTAGAACTCATCAAGGCGCATCTACATATGAAGTTTCAAAGTTTTAGGTGGAAGCACTTAGTATTTAGAGCAAAATGTCAAAGTTTTAGCAAGACGCTGGCGGACGACACAACAAGCTGGCTATAACAATACCTCGGGTTTTCTCCACAAACAGCCGAGCTAAAAATGCAGTTTCATATATTTTCTAAACAAATGATAATAAATAAAGCAGGTTAACATTGAGGGGCACTCTGCAATGCCAGCATGCTGAATTGTGCAATCAACTCTCTGTGAATNGAATCAAAACATTTAGCATCATGGACTCAAAAGTGAGAAGCCAAGTCAGACACCTCGAAATGTGAAATAATCTGTGAGATGTTTTGTCTGACAGGCTTTGAAATTCTGTCAGACTGAAGGATAACAATTTTTATATGAAGATTGTTTTATTAGCATGTTAGGTTTTTTAATAACTAAATTTGCTTTAAATCATTCAGAAATTTGAAAAATACACTTTTAATGTGCCCATAATGTGTCGAAAACTGACAGACATTCGGACTGAAAGTCATGGAAAATTTGCTAGACCAAATAAAAAACTGTCAGACAAAGTAGGTCTCGCCACATTGTGACTATGTTTCTGTAAAAAAATTATTTGAAACAAAACATTGGTAAAGGGTAACTCAAGGAATCCACATTTTTTACAAGAGCACCGCATAACGGGTGCCAACGCTTGGCTGCGGATGCATTTTTGAATAAATGAAATCTTGTTAGAATATTTTTTTAGAGGTCACAGTGACCATGACCTTGTGACCCAAAAATGGGTGTGGCATGAAGAACTCATCAAGGTGCATCTACATATGAAGTTTCAAAAGTGTAGGTGGAAGCACTTAGATTTAAGAGCAAAATGTCAAAGTTTTAGCACAACGCCGGCGGACGACACAACAAGCTGGCTCTGACAATACCTCAGGTTTTCTCCACAAACAGCCGAGCTAAAANGGAATCACTTAGATTTTAGAGCAAAATGTCGAAGTTTTAGCACGACGCCGGCGCACGACACAACAAGCTGGCTATGACAATACCTTGAGTTTTCTCCACAAACAGCCGAGTTAAAAATGCAGTTTCAGATATTTTCTTGGCAAATGATAATAAATAAAGCAGGTTAACATTGAGGAGCACTCTGCAATGCCAGCATGCTGAATTGAGCAATCAACTCTCTGTGAAGTTGAATAGAAGTTACATTTGTATGTTCAGATTTCAAAGCTTCAACTGTATTTCAAACTGCATCTTTGTCACAACACTTAATTGCAGTAAAACAACAAAACTAAGCATTCACATTTTCAACAAAGGCTACAGTTTCAGTGAACAGGGCCACTCCAAGGTCTGTTCCCTCTAGTGGGTTGACAATGTCTCTCAGTCTGACTAACTGTTCTGGTGCAAGATGACTGGCTTCTTCATTGACCTGCTCTTCATGAGGCTCTTCTGTGATGAGGCCCTCTTATTCCACACCATACACTGCCTCGTCTATCATCTGATTTGAATCATCTGGAGGCATGACCAGGTCATCAATACCAGTTTGTCCCTGACCAGATAACCCGTGAACCCCTTCAAAGAATAACTGAATTGGTGTTATTCCTCGTTCGGTTCTAAGGCGATGTCTGTTCCACGCTTCTCTGAATGTGTCAAGGGCTCTCTGAATTTGAGGCAGATACACATAGTGCAAGCACCATCTATGAATGGGATTGGATGGATGTAGGTTCCCAGTCTCCTCCAGGTGGCAAAAAAGCTCCGCAAACACGTGTGTACATGACCTGTACATGTCCCTCCACATCCTTTCAATGCGTTGGTTGTGCACGCTGCAGCCAGTAATAAAAGACCCTCTGCCGGCTCCTCTGTACCCGAGCATAAAAGCTCCGACACTAGTGTTTTCCAACCCGTGATGGAACACCATACTTGGTTGTACCTCCCAGGAAACTCTCCATCATGGTTGCTGACTTGTTGTTGGAAGCTGCTGTCAGCCTGGAGTAGCCATCAATGTCACCATGGATTACTAAGCCCCACCTGAAAAAAGCAAAGATAAAAAAAACTGGCATATAAATAAGCATAAGTAAAATGCAGTACTTTAATAATAACTAATTAAAACAGTAAGTATATTGTCCAACAATACTTATTGCTAAGACAGACCCGTTAAATGTAGATGATGGAATTTCCAAAACAGAAGTGTAATTTAAATTAAATAGCACTTTGGATATACAACAATTCCCTTAGAAAAAAATACACAACTGTCCAGAACAGATTTTTCAAGAAATATGGGATTATTTTCAATAATATTTGTCTTATCTTAGATAATCTTACATCAATGTCAAATGGAAGTGACATTTAGGGAATATCCAATATTTCAGGTAAAATGCATTATTTTAAAGAAATATTCAATGGGGAAGATGCCCCTTAACTGCCCTTGCAATATAACAGCAAATATGATATCTGGACTGTCTTGTCAGATTGCAAAACACTTTTAACATTTATAACTCAGCACAATACCATGTATTGTCTATTTCTTACTGGTGTAAGACTTAGTTTTGCACCAAGTCATCAATATGCAGTTGCAGAGTGCTTGTTTGGTCAAACTAACTTCCATCAAGAAGCACAAAAAATGACAACCTTAAGTTTAGGCATAAACAATTAATAACTTTGTGTAAATGAAGACATGTGTAGTTACCTGATCAGCTTATGGTTGCCATCGATGTGCCAGAGGGCGTTTGGTCCAGAAACCTTGTATGTCCTCCTCTGTATAGCATGGGCCCACCGCATGGCAACTCCTGCTTCATCAACCCGGATAAGGATGTCTGCGACTCTCTGCCGTTGAACTCGGTGCCCATCTGTCAGTAACATGGCCTGTACCATCCTCTGGCCTAAGTTCCTGTTCCCAGTGACAAAATCTTGCACTCTTCTGTCTAGCTCCTAATCAGAAAGGGTGGAGAACCTTGCTTTTAAATTGATACCACAGAGTCTGAAATTATAACAAAACAAACATTAAAAAATGATATAGTCTGATACATATGTTGAACCAATAATGAAATTCTAGTTATACAGGCTACAAAAGAAGGAAACTTACACCGGAGCATTAGCCATTGCATTTAAGAAAAAGGCATTGATTTGTTTCTTTTCTAAGAGCACACTGATACACCATAATGTTATTTGTTGTGAATTCTTACAACACCAAAGCTCAACTATTTAAAGAAAAAAACATAGAGATTTTGTAATCACTCAATAATTTTCAAAATCAAAAAAGGGGCGTTGATAAATAAAAGTCACAGGGTTATGAGCCTCGCCAATATGGACTACCATTGAAATAGTGAATATACATGTAAATATACATGTAAGTTCCAAGTTTCATGTGGCTACCTTAGATGTCTTTAAGAAAATGACTCACGAGAAAACCTGAATCCACAGTATCATGATCCCATATATATATATGAAAAGAAGCAAACAGTGCATACCCTTATCAGAGGGCCTCTCAACAGAGGGCTTCCCTAGATGCCCTCTTGTCAAGGTCCCCACTTTTTGCAATTAAAAATACCTCAGAATAAACCTTCATTATTCTAGTTCTTTGTTTAAAACCCCCTATATTTGGGTAGTATCCAAATATAACGTATGGGCAATTTTTGTAAACAAGAGGGCTCAGAGTGCCCTGGGTCGCTACCTGCTATAAAGTTTTTTTTTAAGTTTTCCTATGTTAGACTTGTGCAATTGTTTCAGATTAGATATAGAAATATTCTAAAATTTTCCTATATAAATCATGTAGGAAAAAAGGCCACACCCCTTGACTTTCATGTTTTCTTTTTAGATTTTACCACAATGGTAGTATCTTAATGCATTGTTACCCAACAACACTTTCTGCCAATTATTACTAAAATATAACCAACAGTTTCAGAGAAGATTTTTTAAGTATTTCTATTATGGCATATAAGGATAATAGACACAGCCCCCTGGCGGCAATGTTTTTTGAGATGTCATCATGATTTTAACAAACCTGATATACAGTCAATAAAGGAACATTTATTATAAAAAAATCCAGTAACTAGGTTTGAAGAAGCAGAATTTTTAAGATTTGGTGCCAAGTTGCCATGTCAATAAGAGGAATCATTCCACCCAATTACTTTTAACAATATTTAGTTTCCTCTGTGCACTGATACTTCAGAATAAGTTTTGTTGAGATCGGGCCACTAATTGCTACCAAAGAAATTGCAAAGGTTAAGAACATCATTACCTTAACCGTCGCTTCACGACTGAAGTGGAAACATGGAGCATCTGTGCCATCTGCTTCTTGGAGTACCCTAATTCCACAAGATGTGTGAGATGTTCTCGTGAAATGTAGTAGAGTGGCTGCCCTTTTGTCCTCAACTGGCGAGGTCTTCTGAATTCAAATGCTGGCTCTAGAACCCTGGGATATACAAAGGAATCACATTAAACCAACAAACATTCACACAGTTGCTGATTGCAGGTAAATGTGGGACCTAATCTTGGCCTTAAAATGATTGAATCAAAGAATGTTTTATCAAAATTACCAAATTCAATTTGAATAAGGATATCAGTAAAACTGATGGATCCTCCCCAATGATGCTTTGTCGATATATGGGTATATTTTGTGGAAAAAAATAAATTAAAAAATGTGACCTTGAGAAAATCTATTATTAGCCTTGGTGACCTTGACCTTGACCCCAGTGACCTCAAAAGGTTGAGGTCCATGCAAGGTACCTACATGCCAAATATGAAAGAGATCGGTAAAGTATTAAAGGCGCTATGAGAAACTGTAACAAAAGTGTGACAGAAGGAATGAAGGAAGTACGGAACTTCAAACTGGCAACAATATGCTCCCCATATATATATATATATACTATATGGAATGTGTGTGTTATTAACTACTGGAAGAACAGTATTGGAAAATGAAAAATTCTAAACTCTCTTTAGTCACAGTGATCAGTGAGATTTACATTTTGTTTAATTTAATTCAGTTTTTGTTGTTTAATAATGTTCTTTACTTTAAAATCAATGATACAAATGTATGGCAGTCATCAGTTGGACATTCAACTGCATCAATGACGTATTTATGCCTGTTACAATTCTATACAATTTAATATTGTGTTTTCTTAGCTGTTTATGGGAGGTGGCATGCAGAAAGTGATGGATGTAAACAAAATTTGATTCAGACTGAGACAGGTTACTTTACCTTCGTTTTGGCGTCCATTGTTGACAGTAAATACTGCGAAAGTGCTTAAAGACAGCTACAAGCAAAAACCCTGGATAGACCGCAAAGTACGNGAGCAGTTACGTTAATTTCAACACTGAAATATTTTGAATGCAAAAAATAACGTAAGTGCTCTTACTTTATTTCGGAAAATTTCGGAAAATATGCATTCCTGAACAATTAACAAAATGTCAGTTACCCTAGTTATAACATTCAGTAGACGATGTTCTTTACTTAAAAATCAATGATACAAATGTATGGCTGTCATCAGTTGGACACTCAACTGCGTCAATGACGTATTTATGCCTGTTACAATTCTATACAATTTAATATTGTGTTTTCTAAGCTGTTTATGGAAGGTGGCATACAGAAAGTGATGGATGTAAACAAAATTTAATTCAGACTTAGACAGGTTAAAAATCAATAAATTTAAGAATATTAAACTTATGCGTCCTTTGGACACACATCTTCCAAAACTATATGTCACAGGAAAAACTATGTTTCCAAGTACCAATGATCCAGTCGACTGGATTGTATCAGTGTACACATTAAAATAAGCGTGAAAGTATATTGGCTACTAAAATCTGATCCGCGCTACTGAATTTAAAAAAAAATGTCGGGCTAGTGTGAATTTTTTCTCTTAAAGTAGGAGAATTCAGGCTAGTGCTCAAAAATCAGAATTTCGCCCACTTTTGTATCAAATAATATAATGATGCCTCAGACTGGATTATCTAGGCTTTTCTGACAAGTGACAAAAAATTAATAGGTTACAAAATGAGTATAATTTATTCTAGATACACTTTTGACAACTGGACACATATTTTCTGGTATGATGGGTCCCTGAGGGTTTATGCATCCTATATAACGTGGTATGCATAGGCAAAATTATCAATGTAAATGTGGTTTAAACTAGTATGATTTTGAAACTATTTGTTGTTAAATTACTAAAACAGTGAATTTTGTCAAAACGTCTAAATAGTGAACTGTCTCATTGACACAAACCAAACACAGATAAACTCCTAACCAACCGGTACGATAATAGACTATGTAAAGATAGCTCTCGTTCTAATAATTGCACTTTTGGGGGGTTAAAAAATCAGATCCTGCAAAATTTATATGTTATTTTGCAAAAAATGGCTTGAATTAACTTATGGAATGGTCTATTAGAGGTTTGATGACACTGTTTGGGTGTTACCAGTCAAACATTTGGTCAGACAGGCTCGTACAATCTGCTGTACACTAACAGACACTTTTATTTCAACTTAGCCTTTTTCTCATCGATTTGTGGTTTCTCATCGCTTCCGTGGAACGTGAAATCGTTTAGAATTAAAGCTCGTGCAGTAAGAAATTATCCTGACAACAAACTTACAAAGGCAAATTTTCAGTCCGGCAGTAAAATTGAAAGAGAACGATGAGGAAACAAAGGTAAAAATTATTCTTAAGTCATCATAAATGTACCCCCTCACGTAAACACCATATAAATTTCAAATAAACCACATACTTGCATCATCTATTCACATTTCCAATATAAAAATAAATACTCCGCCTTCCATTTTGGTTTATTCAATGTTAGAAGACGATTGTTTAATGACGTCATTGGCATGGGTTACTTCAAGGGGGTAATAATTTTGTGGTCTTTTGCAGCCCTAATGTGAGCCACTGAACCGATTAGAAAGCACCTGACCTACTTTGATCGCTATGGTGAGTGTAACAGTTCAGATTGTTCATTGGTTTATTCTGCTAAGCATAAAAATGAGATTCATGTTAGTACAAAAATAATTTTATAATGTTATCGACAAATAGTTTGTAAATGGTAATGATTTATCATACCAATAAATAAATATTCGTGCAGAATACAGTAAGAAAGACCCACGGATCGACTAAAAAGCAGCATACTTGGATGTGTTCCTTCGAAATGTTTACAATGTAGTAGAGGCCGTTTCCGTAGAAAAGCTTTCACTTCCTAAGCCCTTTATCTGACTTTCAATATTGGTATTGATAGAAGGCTGATAATAAAATTATCTTACCGTATTTGATCCTCTATTGCATGAATAATGCTTTCAGCGATATGCCCCAACTCGACGGCATCCGGCGATTCTTGAGAAACCCGACGAATGTTTCTGATGAGGGCTGTTAGCTCTGTGTGTGAAGACTCAAGAATTTCGATTGACGAATCGTTTTCTCGTAATACCCTTGCTAAATTCAGAAAACGGCGATAACACTCGTCGATGAATTCACCTGCCGCCGCCATCTTAGTGAGAATATGGTGCCGAGGTGAATAACGCAAAACGATTTGAAGATAAATAAATAAATAACAACAACGAAAAAAGGATGAGTATTTAATAATAATTGATTAAAAACAGATTATGAGTTCGTTTCAGTTTTTTCTAAAGTAATTGTTAGGTCTATTTCGTTTCCATAGAAATAGCTTATGTCGTCCGTTTGTAAGCTCAAATTTGATTGGCTGACGGTTTCAAGGGCTTATTCTAAAAATAAATGCTGCTGGAGCAGGATTTTTCTGCTGCAGCAGAAAAAAATGCTGCTCGAGCAGAAATTTTGCTGCTCGAGCAGCATCTAGATACTGCTCGAGCAGCAAATTTTTTCTGCTTGAGCAGAAAGTTAAAGTTTCGACCCCTTTGGTACGCCATAACGGCTCTCGTGGCACAGAAACCTTTACCGCAGCACGTGACTCCCCGATCGCAGCAGCAGTTTTGCACGCAACAGACGGAACCGCCCGGGTAACACTTCTTCAGTCCGGGACACTCGGAGCCAAGAGGAAAGCATGTCGCTACCCCACAGCACATAAGCTGATTGCAGCAGTAGGTGATGTCGTCTGGAATCATCGAACCGAATATCTGTACACAAGCCCGTTTAACAGACAATGGCATGAACATTCGTGCCAGGTTTGGTTCAAACTTTAAATCACGTCATGCTCAGATTAGATTTAGAAAAAGAACAAAAAGCAAAAAACAAATAGTGTAGTTTACACTATACAATACAGACACATTGTTTGAAAGAATGAGATAATGTTATCATATATTTATAATGCATAACATTTACATACTATGTGAAACCACTTTGTCCAGTAGGATTAGACCTTTGAGCAGTTAAGTTTGTTATCCAAATCAAGCCTGTCCACAAATAGTAAACACTGATATTTAATATGTTAGACATCTTTTTTCGACAATTGTTACTGCTATTTCATGAGAATTTTTATTGTATTAAAACAGTAAAAATATATAAATATGATCAGACATGGCAGTTTTGTTTTTTTAGTTGAATCCTTCTTTCAAAGTTATAAAAAGTGAAAGCGCACGTAAGTAAAAGTGTGTTTGACATATCCGCTGAAAACCACTTGTTGAGTGTTTGGTAGAAATAAATACGATAAATATATCGATCGTGCGACATTCCTTTGCTATCGATCTACATAAAGTTCTAGCAAGATACACGCTGCATTTCCTGCGACATTAAAAACGTAAAAGGAAATCTCGAGTCTGAGCACAGCACTGAAAAATGTACTTCGTATACATACACAAATATGTACAAAATCCTGTTACTTCAGAATAATTTCGCTTAATTAAACGTTATTTGTCGGCATATAAACGACTCGTTTATTAAGCGTTTGCAACTCGGTTTAACGCATTGGTAGTTTAATTCCTATTCATCAGTTTTAGCCAATTGTATAAATCTACATAACTCTTATCCAGCGGATAACTTTTGGTTTCTTCAAAAAATATATATTATAGCATTAAAGATAACCAAAAGTTATCCGCTGGATAAGAGTTATCCAGATTTAGACAATTTGCTAATGGACTGCAAATATTCGTTCATTGCCCCATAAACAACGATACATGGAAAATGAACACGTGTTTCTTTAATAATCGATTAAATTATAACTGACAACCCAACACAGATTAACACACGATGTATAACTCATCTGAAAGGAGCAACATTAAAATGCAAATATACAAATTATGTTGAAAGTCCATTTTTCCATAAAGTTACAATTAAACGGGCGTTATCAGATGTTCCTGCTTGAAGTTCGCCTTCAGTATTGTACTAGTTTTTGTCAAGGGAGAAAACTGTTGTTAAAGCTAAATGTGGTATGTACGAGTTGTCTGTCAGCGTGACTTTGCTTAGAAATATCCGCATAAAAACGCGGTTTTATGTGGTTGTTGACGTTTATTATTTGTTATCTATTATATTACTTATTATTTTTATACCACCATTATATCTTTTTACGAGTAATTAATAACAAAAACGTCATTTTTTTCATTACAACCGCATATATTTGCGTTGCTTGTACCAACAGTTCGTCATTATTCGCAAAAAAAAAACAAGGAGGACAAGGAAATGAATGAAATATAATAGCACGCTTGGTCCATTGCAGAATAATATTGACAGGTCCTTAAACGGTCAATACACAGTTGTATTGATAGAACTTTGCATATACTTGTTTGCCTCGTTCGTATTTTTACCTTAACAAGGCATTTAGATAAAAAAAGGACAAAAAGATGGAAGGAACACAAATATTGTACTATATACAGTATCTCAATTTACAATACGCTAACATTGTCCACGGATTTCAACGCAATATTCAGTAGGGCCTGGTAAGACATATTGTTTAATAAGAAGTCCTAGGATGTGTGTATACCTCGCCAACATTAAACTGGTACTTGTAAACTCTATAATCAAAACTTACACGCTTATTTTTTTTTTATTATTGATACTCGGTTTTGATGGAATAAATTACAACACAAAAGTAAGCGTGTGAGATAATCTTGTAACATTTAACCCAATCCATGTACGAGACCTTATACATAATTCATAACGTTACGTTGCATGTATTCATACATAAAGGTCAATGCTAGTTTAATGTTGGCGCGCTGTAAAATTTGACGATGCTTTAATGTATAACAAATACCGTCTATCAAAAAAAGCTCATACTGAATTTTTTTCATAAGGAACTATAGGGACTCATAACCATTTTTAAATTTCGATCGGGCGGATACGAAAATATGAATGGATAACAATCTTCATATTTTGATCTCTTAAACAGGTTAGATTGAAATTAAAGAAATAGAAAGGTCATCAAAATAGATCGAATATATGAAAGAAAGTGTTTAACGTTCCGCTTTATATAAACCCGCCTACATATAATTATGCTTTGTATGTAGTTATTTATTAATAAAGAGCGCGCGGTATTTAATTGAACTTCAACACACTTAAATATATGTTGTTTTATATATAGGTGCATTTAAACCAAAACAAAATACAAGTGCAACAATGAATGGACATGTTAATTGGTTCACTGAACACCCACACGTGATGGCAAGATGTCTATGAGTTCGACATTTCAATTTAGCTTCGTTCCCGTTGATCGTTCTCCAAAACGTGTCGTCTGCCGCAGAGAATCAATTTGAAGGCCTTTCGGAACCTTCCGGTTTTCAGCCCATAAATCAACCAATTCAACGCGCAGTTTAGAAATCCCAACAAAAGTGCGAGACTTTTCGCTACATTCAATTCATCTCCCACCAATATTAACTGAGACAAGGATATGACACAAAAAGGCCCCCAGCAGACGAGGAATGCAGCACACATAGCCATGAGTATGTACATCTTTACGATTTGCTTGCGCACGTTCTTCCGGTCTAGGTCATCGGAGCAGGTCGGAAGACGGCTTCGCGCCACCTTAACGATCAACGCGAACAGTATAACCTTGATGATAATGATCGTCACGACCAGGCTGGTCAGTAGCACCTTCCACGGCAGCGGCCAAACGCTGTCTATATTGCACCTGTTGTCGCTCGACGTGAAGCTATTCCATCCGAATACCGGCACGATACTAAAGAGCAAGGAGAGGATCCACGAAATGGGGATGAACAGCGTCACAAATTTGTGACGTTTTGACGCCCTGTGTTTCCAGGGAAACCCCACGGAATAATAGCGTTCCACTGATATAGCCATCATGGTGAGCAGGGACACGAGCACGAAAGCCACAATGGACGATAGGTAAAACAGGCAAAAACTCCGCACGCGGTTCAGCTCCAGAAACGCGCCGACGATGTGCCCGGGGGTGAGGATCAATACGGTAACTAGGTCACTCACCGCCAGATTTCCAACGAGGCCGTTTAACGGCGTCTGGAGCCACCGGAAGCGGCCGATGCTGATCAGAATGAGCACGTTTCCGAACACAGTAGGCACGAAGAGCAGAACCTCCATGCATATGATGGCTTTTTCAAAGCGATCAATCTCGTCCAGCTTCATCATCGCAAAGACTTATTGTGTATTATATCGCAATAATTTATTCCTCTTCTGATTAACCATAATAAAAAATATTGTGATATCGGAATTGCATTTGCTAATTGTAAATTTACAAAAAAAAAGTGTTATCTACATTCAGATATCCATGAAATCTGTTGTCCTGGTTGATTTGTACCTTTCACTATATTCCATCACGTATTCTGAGCAAAGGATATTTCGCGATTTATTCTGTTTTGTTTAATTTAAGATAACTGCATCTCCGTCGATTATATCCAATTACAATAAAATGCGCTATGGTCCAGTGAATAAATAAAAAACACACACATCTTGTTCAATTACAAAGCAGATACACCATACTAAAATGATCTCAAATAAATGCTCAATTGATTATGTTGCTTATATGATACCAATAAGACTTATTGATAAGCATTTGTATTGTGGTCTCTTAATTAAATGATGAACGTAAGAAACAATAGACACCGATATTGACAGGTCGTGCTCATAAAGTGGTTATTTTCTTGTCAATTGTCATGTGAGTAGTATTCAGTGTACATTTAAGCATTTAGGAATTGTTGACTATTTGTGTCTCGCTCTGCAAAAAAAGGGGGTTTAATGCATGTGCGTAAAGTGTCGTGCCAGATTAGCCTGTGCAGTCAGCACAGGCTTATTGTGGGCGACACTTCCCGCTTATATGGTATTTTTCGTTTAAAGGAAGATGGTTCTTGACGAAAATCCAGTTAAGGCGGAAAGTGTCGTCCCTGATTAGCCTGTGAGGACTACACAGGCTAATCTTTTACGACAGTAACCGCACATGCATTAAACCCCCTTTTAAAAGAGAAAGGCTCATTTAAATTGCAATTTACACTTGTGTGCAAGTAAAGAATTTATAATGGCTAAAAAGCATCGATATGTCAAAGCTGAGCGATTACTGCTATAACTTCATAATTATTAGAGCCCATGCGAAAATTGGTCTTCTGCCACATACAGAAAGCGTATCTCCATACCATCATATGCATCGGCACAGTACGGTCATGAGATAAACCTCACCGCCAGAAAGGTTTCGTGGTTTTATAAGCGGACAGGGTATCACCTGACCAGACTGCGCGAACAAGCAGATTTGCCTGGTATGGAGCTCGTTGGCCAAATATGGCATACGACCCGTTTTCGAATGACGTGTGGCTCAAATAAAGTGGCGCGCTTCTCTCGCCGTTCGTGGTATGAAATTAATATTGGAAATTGGAATTGCAAACATGACTAATGTGCATGCCAGGAAAATGCTTTCTTTACTTTTTCTGAAACAACATTGATGCAAGCACGCAAAGAAACTAACGCAACACATTTCTACTTCCCAACTCCAAGGTGGCTAAGACTGCATTATGAGAATCCGCAGTGTGTTCCAGCGTTCATATTCAATTATCATTTTTCTAGCAACTCACGGAAGTTCAGAGTTCGGATCAGGTAGGTCAGAAACGCACGTACCAACTCTCCCTCCCAGATTCTATGTTGTTGTACCAGACTTTATTAACAGGTCCGTCTGCGTCTGAAGCTGCATCATGTGACATGTTTCTGTGATCTAGCAGGGGAGAAACGTTAATTGAGAGCCAAAGTATGTTAAATTTATCACGGCTTCTCGGGCCTTCGGCTAGGAGATTGCTTAGATTCCAAAGTATCAGTGCATGTTAGCCTTTAAGTTCTTAATGTGAAGATGACAATTTACGAGAAATTATCATGTCGCCTAGATTCAGGCCATTATTTTTGCCATGCGTTTTTCGGCCCAAACGACCGAAACTTTTTCTTAGCACATCTAGTTTACTTAGTACCGCTGCCGGGCACTCTTAAAGCAACTCCCTCGACGACCCGTCTGCATCTACAACAGGGACGTGTCTGGACCTACTGTGAGTATATGCAACATGCATAGGGCGTCGGGGGCATTGTTGACCCTTAAAAACTTCCCCTTGGGACGTCGTAAGTGCTTTTTGGATGATATTTTACACATAAATCTATCATAAATTATCATTTTAAATGAAAGACAATACAGATGAAAGATAGTTTTCGTTTTTAAAACTGATAAAGGAAAGTGATCTTTCAAAAACGGTAAAAAACTAAATATGTGTTAAGTTCTCTATCTGTGAGATTTGCATCGATGCAAATAGAAACACATGTACGGTACATCGTTTTAACATTGAAAACGGCATAATACTATATATAAAAGAAGAAACATTGCGCGAATGAAACTAATTAGGCTTAAAATAAAGTTTTTCGTTTCGACTTACCAGACCGACCAGACCGACCAGACAGACCAGACCGACCAGTCCGACCAGACAGACCAGACCGACCAGACCGACCAGACCGACCAGACCGACCCTTATCTTTTATGCCTATCCTTAACCTTTTTTTATATTCCAGGTTGAGTTTTCGATCAGTTTTGCTCAATTCATTGCAATAAATGGGTCGTGCTCTGACAAAACTGGGCATAATGCATATGCGTAAAGTGTCGTCCCAGATTAGCCTGTGCAGTCCGCAAAGGCTAATCCGGGACGACACTTTCCGCCTAAACTGGAATTTCGCTAAGAAGAGACATCATTCAAACGAAAAAGTTCATAAAAGCAGAAATTGTCGTCCCTGATTAGCCTGTGCGATACTTTTGCTAAATTCTGTCACTTTCGCTAAATTAACTTTTAATTAACTAAAATTAATGAAGAAAAGAATGTTAAGTAGAAATGTGTAAGATTTATCCATGTCATTGCATATTCATACTTAATTGTGAATCGTAAACAATATAATAACAAAAACTAATTTTAGGCGACCGACCTACACTATTGTTTGGCGATGTTCATGAAAACAATGTGTTTTTTTTCCCCTCTAATTGACCTTATGAGATTGTGACACTATGCAACAGTTAACTTACTAAAATATAAAAGTCACATCTGCTTTTCTTTTTTTTTTCTTTACACTGTACACGAAATGTATATAACACGGTAAGTTCGTACACGTCACTACGCTTGAAGATTGTAAAAAAAATATGATTTTTTATAGTGTCTAGATAGTAACGTAACAACAGTGTTATGTGTGTATAATTATGATCACAATGGTATGCCTATCGCGGGTAATGCGACGGCTAGAGTGTTTAATTGTTCTACTTCATAAATCAACTGTTCACACGTGTGCAAGTGCGTTAGACCAGGCATTCCCCTGTACACGCGCTGCGAGTTTTAAATAAATGCAATGTATTTCTTAAACATATTGTTACGAGTCAGGCTTGGCCTTCGAATTGACGATTTTAATTGATCTGGGGGTCGCAGCTCTCTGGGGTAGCTGGTCCTATCTGNTATAATAACTTGTTACAAATAAATGGGTACATATTACACTTGATAAGATCATAATATCGTTTAAAATACGAACCTCCACTCGTTTAGGAGCAGTTCTTTCGTAGGCAACATACTTTAGTTAGTTAGTCGATACCGGAAGTAAACATACAAATAATCAAGATGGCTGACGTGAAAATGTTCAAAAGAAGGTCAAAATATACTAAATAAATAAGCATGGGATAGAAAAACTTGACAGTTGTCTGTGCGAACCGGATTTCCTGATAAAAATGGCACAAGTAATACAACTACTGCCACAACAACCTTCTTGTCAATTACGTAACAGCCACGACAAATGGTACAACGTTCACACGTGTTTCAATCTCCTTCATGTGTAACCTCCTATTTAGGTGTAACGGTATACACCGCATTTACAAGTAAAATCATTCCTGCCCTGGAAGAATTTCTAGTTTGGAACTTTTTAATATTTTGATGCAAATCTGAGATTCTTTATAGTCCGTTACTGCAATTAACCAAAGTACGCACCAAGATTCTGCATTCGCAAACAAAATAGCTCCGATCGACTGGTATTAGTATTAATGCGCACAAACAGCTTACAGCGCGCGTTCCATCCATGGCAACGTCTTTTCACTGTGGCATTAGCACCCGAGTTACACGCAATCCTCATGGAAGGTGTATACAACGACGAAATATCGTTTTTTTTATATGACAATACGCCCGTGCTCTTCATGTCCGCTTTGAACTTTTTCCTTACACACGAAATACATGTTGTTGTTGTCACTTTCTCAGCAGCTAATTATACGCCATGCATGTAGTAACATTAGGATAAGCGTTGTGGACTTCACATTGTTATATGCGTTTCAAATTTACTTAGATAAAATAATGTGATCATTTCGCAAAACTTAACTAAGATATTAAACTTGAATGCAGTATTTTAACGTAAATGGATAAATAAACAGGCGAGTTAACAGTTATTTTCATAAATTATATTAAAAAAATAACGTGTTAAACATAATAATGCTTAAGTGTAAACAGACTGTTAATTCAAGTTAAAAAAAATGCTTTTTATTCAAAATAAAGGTTTGACGTGCCAATATTTGTTGATAAAAATCCCAATTCGGTCCACTTTGTCGGTCCACTTTGTCGATAAAAAAATCCCTATTTGACCAGACTCCTTTTCCCAAAGTGGCCAGGAAAACCCCTTTATATTAAAGTGAACTATTAAGCTGTGACTAACTGAAATTCTGTTTTAATATCTCATACACGCCTGTGTATTTTTAACTATTTTTATGCCGGCTTGATCTTCTAAGCAGATATCATTACACCCATCAAATTATATGTACAATCCCAGTGTTTCATATGTTGGTTTGGAAGAACCAAACTATTAAAATGCTTTATAAACTTCATCTGTTGTTTAAGTTAGTATTTGCATTTAAGAGGTTGTCCAAACAATATTGGCTTGTCTGATTGTATTGGAATTTAAACTTCATTGTATTCATTTTCACGAGAATTTAAGGGATTTTTCTTATGGAAAATCTGTTCTGTCAACGTTTCGCAGTAATGAATTGGAACGTACAACAATGACTTGTTTTTAAAAAGCAGCATTTACTTTTAACCCAAATAGCTAAATCATATATTATGTTGACAGCATTTCACCCTTCCTTAATTCCATCCGTTTTATTCAACAAAGGTGAATGGTTGGCATCACGGTGACCGTGTAAAGTGTTTTTACGACCACACAATTTGAGCAAAATCGCCCCACCAGTACTTTCAGCACTTTGATTATGTATGGTCTACAGCCAAATATGTACAATAAAATCACAAAATTATTGTAATCGACCATCATCACGTGGTGTGTAATGGTGGCAGGGATATGAGAGAGCCATGCTCGGAACCAGTCATATCTCTGCTCGGAGGTTAACAATGTTCACACCGTCTTATCAGCCAATGCCATATATTAAATAGTTAATTATTTCTTAGAAGGTTATATACGGCAAGTGATAATTCTAAGCTTAGAGGTTCAATATTTCAATATCTGAAAACATGAAAATATGTCTCATAACCCTCGACATGTTAAATAAATCCGCTCACGTTATAAGCCGCACAAGTATAAGATTCAATAAATTATTTGCAAATTGGGTAATTTATTGTAACACAGAAATCGTTGATTTTGGGTCAGCCTTAAGGAACGAGACAACATAGGAATGCGGATCAACGCGTCTATTCAAACATTTGGAATGCAAAGAATATGTATAGCTTAATTTGAATTGATTTTCCTTCAAACCAGCAGGGCTCTGCACTACCGGTATTAGTTTATCACTTGTGCTTTGCAAGTATTAGAAACCCAATGTGCACCGTCATACTTACAAGTACACCAAGGCGGAATTGTCACCAAAAATGTTCGGGTGAATTTGAAGAAGTTCGTTTTTTGCGAAACTCCTGAAAAATAAATGTTTATACAAATTGTTTTCAACAATGAGCAAAGTGAAAAAAAATATTGTGGTATGGGTTTTACTCTATATATAAACACGAAATGCATGATAATATAAAATGAAGAGAATCAATTACAAAATATCATCATGTAAACTACCATATACGACTTACGCGATCCGCAGATTTGGTCCATTTACAAAATTCGGTGGGATCCAATGCATTTTGTTGTCAATTAATTGTCCATAAATGCCCTGAAATGGAACAAAAACGCGTGTGATAAATATAATCTATGTACGTTAAATGTTGCTTTATACATAAAGATTCAAATTGTACATTCCGGTATAAGGGAACGTCGAAATCACAAACACATTTATTTACAGGAACGTCTTGTCGAGCTATGATGGACCAGTCAGATTTGATAGTAAATGTTGCTAGTTACTTACAGATACTTGATGTTAATCGGCCATTTCCAGCCTCGATGATTCTCGGTGTCCATCTTGATCTTATTTCCCGCCAAATTCCTAAAAGAGGAAATATATTTATACGCAAACAACATTGGAACCCATTTGAGATTAAGTCTTTATTTTGTCCAAAGAAAATGTTGAACCAGTTCAACAACATAAGTATTAAACTCAAATACCGCAGGTAAAATCTCATTTCATCAATGACTTCGTTATTTGTAACAACTTTCTACTTACACTTTGGTGACCTTGGTCGCTGAAAGGTCGGGCATTTCTTTCAAGGTTGTGGCTTGGGCAATCCTGAAACATATCAGTTTTTTTTGCCCATTTGTGCCTAGTAGACTCTCCCATCCTTCTAAATTGGATCAATTTATTTCCAAAATTAGGGATGTCTAGTATATGTATTTCTATATTGAGAATATGTCTTACAGAAATTCCTTAAAGTAAACAGCGCAGACCCTGATGAGACGCCGCATCATGCGGCGTCTCATCTGGGTCTACGCTGTTTGCCAAGGCCTTTTTTTCTAGATGCTAGGCATAAATGGGTTAAACTGTAGTGTTCATTTCAATCATGCGTAAAAATGTAACATACGTGTAAGGGCTTTAGAGAATACATGATTACTTTCTTGTGATAGCAGATTGATATCGGAAAAGAAGACAGAACGGAGGCGGAGTTAATTTGTGATATCGGTCAGTGCCCCGATAACGCTGACTTTTAACACAAATTTAAAAATAGATGTTATCGGGGCGTTTTGTGACACTTATATAACATAACTGTTGTAAATGCTATTATGTAACTAACGAATAACTATCTCTGCGTCTTTACGCACATGCATTATACCCCCTTTTCACAGAGCGAGGCTCATATATAATACAATTACTCACAGTTCGTCCAATGAAGTTAGATTCTCAAAGGTTCCTTTCTCGAATAACTCGAAATTCGGACAATTAAATATCCGTCTGAAATCAAGAAAAGCATTCTCATTGTCACCAACATATTTAAATTCACATACCCATGTTCGAGTATCGTATTACTTCACAAACCAACAACACAGTGTAATGTATATATTCATGTATGCTAATTGACCTTTTTGAAAATACATGCATTCTATGACACACAGCCAATCCATGTTATTTATAAATTGTGCAAATCTTGCATTGACTTGTTCAGTTTTGCTTGAGATACGTACATGCTAGTCGTTGTTTCGGAGAACACGCCTGCTGTGATGTTTTTGAACGTCTTCCCTCTTAGTACACTGAAATTTGACAGGGTCTGCCGTATGAAACCTGACATCTGACAGAACAATAGTTTTGTTACCACGTAAAAGTCTAAGGTTCCTATAAAGTTAAAAATGTGAGTTTGTTTTTCTTAATAAGATGCAAGACAATCAATGATAATGGACATTTCAATTCATTGATCAAAAATGACAATGGTTGTGTCAATGTGATTTCTTTTTGATGAAGAAAAATATCACTCAGTATTCAATAATACCATTAACATGGATACATACACCGTATTCCCCGTGCAATCCGTGATGTTGTTGGCATCGTCGCACGTGTAACCCGTGCACTGTTGACCTTTATCAAAAAACGGTTTGGCCATGAAGTAGTTGCTTTTGAGATTGGCTTCGTTCGACAACAGGCCGTACGTTTAATCGACTGAGGGATCATGAAGATATAAAGAAACTTTTTGAAATTACAATACAATAATCGTAATGCGTTTGTGTAGGGTACATTTATCACTCGAACTAGGTTTCTTCATTTGAACTTTTCAATCGCTTTATGACAACATTCAATTTAAAATGAGATTGCATACTTGATTAGCACGTGAAGCACGAGTATAAACTTAACCAAATAAACATATAGGTAATTATTCAATTTGACACGAAGTATTCACGTGTAATCGTCAGCTAAATGTACGTGAAATTATGGTATGTATATGTATGAATAACTGTTAGGAAATTTAACTATGCCATGTTTTACTAAGTAAAGTGGTAAACTATTATGTATGCGTTTGTAATTAGGATTTATGAAGATTACTGTCAACCAGTCTGATAAAATTCTACAAACCCATCAGACCCTGACTGATTACGCTTTAAGCCTTCAGTTACGTACTTATGATCTTATTCTTTAGCATATAGTCCTATCAAATCGTATTATGAACTTTTATGTTAAACTAAATTTCAAGGGCGGTTTTCAATAAGCTTCTTAATTAAGAAAATTGAAGCACGAGTTTAGATACAATTTTCTATCCAAAGTTTAAGTTTACATACTTAATTATACCTTATCTATGTATCCTTGTCAATATATCAAATGTTAGACGAACTATGTACCCAGATTAAGGCGTACGTTTTGGAATTAAAGTATATTGTCGTTACTTTACACGAAGGGGCTTTAAATAAACACATTTCCCAAACATTTTGTGTTTGTTTGTGTGGACAAGTTGGCTTTATATTTCGCCGGTGTTAAAATTGAATTCTTATTCTTCACAATTTGTGAGGGCTTTCAAGCTCAATCATACGTCCGACTGTTCGTCCCATGCATACCCGGTTTAAGAACAGAACAGAACATATCTTTATTTAACTCAAGTTACAATTGCAACATATGAGTATACAGAACAATATAGTCATATAAACATAATTATCAAATGACATGGTAAGGTAAGATCTACTTAGAAAAATAACTAACATAATCACATTATCACCACATTAGAATGTGAAAATGTGTAAAATGACCAACAACGCTTCACACGCAGATGCATAAAAATATTATTTTAAAAAGTATGATCCCCATAGCTTTTAAAACGCGGTCCATGAGAGTTATTTCACCTGAATCGTATGCAATTCCCTTCGCGCTGTATTTCTCGTTGTAGTAGGCTTCTCCATAGAAATTCTGTTCCGTGGGCACGATGGATACCAGCAAGAGGAACAGTGATACAAGGTGGAAATTCATTTTGTGACCATTGGTTGTAACTTTCGTGCCTAGTTCCGTTTTATCCTGAAATAAAATTGGTCGTGTTGTTCATTAGTGTTTATAGGAAAAAGGTAGTGTTTTAAAATTACAAGATAAATATGAGACGCGCTCTGAGAAAAGGGGGTTTAATGCATGTGCGTAAAGCGTCGTCCAAAATTAGCCTGTGCAGCCCGCACGGGCTAAACAGAGACGAAACTCTCGGCTTTCGTGGTATTTTGTGTTTCGATGAAGTCTCCTCTAAGCGACAATCTAGTTTAGGCTGAAAGTGTCGTCCCGGGATAGCCTGTGCGGACTTCACAGGCTAATCTGGGACGACACTTTACGCAAATGAATTAAACCCCTTTTTCACAGAGCGAGGCTCATATATGTATTGATTTTTATCGTTGACTGTTTTAATTTAATGTGTTGTTGCGGTTGTCGTGTTTTTGTTGTTTTTATTGTTCAGTGTGTGTGTGTGTGACTAGGACAAAACTTTACATTACTGGAAACACACATATATGCCTTATTTTGGCTGTTAATCAATGTTATATATACGTCTCTGACTGTTTAGATTAGTTATAAATAACTATTTTTGTGGCTTTTATAAGTAAGCATTTATAATGCGCTACATAAACTATTCTATCTTTAACACCTTTATGAATACACCTACTCTTTCCGTGAACTTTTAAGACATAATTCTATTATCCTTTATATTTGACCAATTTTGACGACCTTATTTTGTTGAAAATATTGACGTAATATTCAAGATAGCGTGAATTCTAGCTAAAAGAGACGTTGCCTACGAACGACAGGCTTCTTGTTGCACTTTTACAACACCAAACGATTAATCATTAATTTTAAAAGACAGTCTTTGTTAATGAAATTATTTTGGAAAATGAATACAAATATAAATTGCTCCCAATACTTATATGAAGAAAATAGCGTGCTATTGTTCTTTGTAGGGCATTTTATTACAAGTTCAAGTAAAAAATAATTCAACAAATATCCATTATTCATCAGATATAGTTAAAACTATTATAATTTGGAACATAATTGTAAAATTATTTACATACATTGCTTTGATATAGTAACAAGAGCATAGGAAAGTTTTTTAGAGTAGTGTATATTCATACCAGTAAGTTTTTCACTATGATGGGCTTTCGTCAGTGACCAAATGAATGTCGCTCTGTTAAAAGGGGGTTTAATGCGTATGCGTAGAGCGTCGTCCCAGATTAGCTTGTGCAGTCCGCACAGGCTTATCAAGGAGGACACTTTCCGCCTTAATTGTATTTTTCGCTGAAAAAATGTCTCTTCATAGCAAAAATTCATTTTAGGCGAAAAGTGTTTCCCTGATTAGCCTGTGCGGACTGCACAGGCTTATCTGGGAAGACACTTTACGAACATGCATTAAATCGACTTTTCAGAGAGCGAGGCTAAACTTTAATATAAATAATGAGACAAAAATGTGAATTGTTAGAGCACATGGGTATATTTGGCAGATATATATATCAACTTTTATCAAGGGTTGCTCGACAAAAGTAAGGAGACTGTTACAAGTACAACAGAGAGCAACATCCCAGGTCAACGTATATGAGCCATGGTCTATGTATCCGGAAAAAAAAACAATTGCAAACATAATAACCAGAGCATTATACCCACTCTATTCAAACTAACGGATGGGTTGTAAATATCGAGCTCTGCCACGAAAGAAAAAACGAGCTAAAATATGTACAGGTGTATATGGGCTTTATTCGCAGGTACAATATATAGTGAAATTGTTTGGGAGGAAATCGTTGTGGTCTTTATGGACAGGTGGTATCTATTAAAATGTGGTTTCTGGGACAGGTTGGACTGTATATACAAGGACATACAAAACGATCAGCCTAAGAAGCTTGGCAAAAAACGCCCATTCCCGCCATCCCCCAAAAGTGTTATTTAACTGTACTTTTTTTTACTAAGCATGTTAATTTATTTATTATCTTAAAGCATATATTCACAATCCGTGATCACCCTTTAAGAATTGTCTTGTGTCCACTTATTTTGAACTAATATGTGTCGCGTTCTGAGAAACTGGGCAAAATGCATGTGCATAAAGTGTCGTCCCAGATTAGCCTGTGCAGTCCGCACATGCTAGTCAGGGACGACACTTTCGGCCTAAACTGGATTTTCGCTAAGAAGAGACATCATTCAAACGAAAAAATTCATAAAATCGGAAATTGTCGTCCCTGATTAGCCTGTGCGGACTTCACAGGCTAATCTGGGATTACAATTTACGCACAAGCAGTATGCCCAGTTTTCTCAGAACACGACACAAATAACAAGCGGTCGGTTATTTGGTTTCACGGTTCGCAAATGTACATAAAATATTATACTGATAGATTAACCAAGACCTACTACACTTTACTAAGTCGTTAGAAAAAAACACAACAGACGTTTTGGTCCTTTTGTAAAACCCTTCCTTCGGAAAGCTTATATTCTGGTTCTAATTTGTTGAACTGTTGTTTTTTATAAACAAAAACAAAAAGTTCCGTTTCTGAGAGCACAATAGTAAAATATTATTGAAACGAAAAGCACAATCTTTGTCAGATCAAGTTAAAACTGAAATACCGTCCGCAGTACCGTGGTTGACCATCCAACACTACAACAATCAGGCGTTGCATAGTTGCATAATCGATTATTCGCGATTCGCTTGAAACGTATCATTGCGCGGTAAGCCTGTACACGTTGTGTTCTTGTGAACAAATACATTGTCATCTTTCATTCACACTAACAGAGAATAGCATTTTATATTGTATTATGCTTTAAGTCTGTGAAAAGTAATTGATCGTCGTATGTTTACGTTATGGTAAGAGAAGCTCCTGTAGTTCACTATTGTATCCGACATTCTTTCTGAAATCAATGCCTTGCATAAAGATGTGCAAAGTACATTATTGAGATCCTATGGAAGTATTTTAATCTTTAAGTTTTGTTTACCGCTATTGATGCCCAAATTGTGTGATTCCGTGTTTTATTTGTTTATGGACAATTACCCTTTGTTGATTCATTTCAAATACTCCGTGAAATAGTCAACAGTCTTTCAACAAAATTAACAGAGCTGACTTCTTGTTCTAAATGCAACTAATGTTCATGTTAAAACCATAGCACAATGTATGCTAGCATTTGTTTAATGAAATACATAAGTAACAATTCGTTAGATTTTTTAAACTGGTTAACCTTGTTACTTTTCTCGACGCTACAGCTGGAAATAGAATAATAAATAATAACAGCAACGATGACGGTTATGCTGTACGTGTGATGCCACGAGTTGTTGTTGCTGTTATGGTAGTTGTTTGTTTTTTTTTGTTGTCGTCGTCGTTATTGTTGTTGGTGTTGTTACTGTTGCTGATGTTAATACAACGTGTATGGTTTTTGATGATTGAAGTTTTAATATACTTAATCAAACAAGGTCATTGGAAATTCTTGCCTTTAAATGAAATCTTAGATAACAAATTCGCACAACCTTAATTGTGGACATTATTTCTTATATCCGATCAGGATGTTTTACGCCAAAGCGTGCTTAATCCAATCTAAAACAGCATATCATGTTTCAAATCCATTTCACCCATGTGCACACAAAGCATGGGATAGTTTTGGCAAGTGTCTGACTTATATTTCGATATGTAATTAGCATGGTCAAATATCGAGTCATTCCCATGTATGAGTTTCTTTCAAGTTAGCACGCGTGTTCAAAAGGGTTCAGCATATGAGTCATGTTTTGGGAAAACTGGGCTCAATGCATTGGCGCAACGTGTCAACCTAGATTAACCTTGGCAGTGTGCGCAGGCTAATCAGGGACAACACTATCCGCCTTGACTGGATTTTCTTTTAGAAGAGACTTCATTTAAACGCACAATTCCATAAAAGCTGCAAGTCTCCCATTGATAAGTCTGTGCGAACTGCTAAGGTTTATCTTGAACGACTCTTAACGCACATGCATGAAGCCCAGTTTTCACAGAACGCGACTCATATTTTGAGACATTGCAGACGCACATGCATGAAGCCCAGTTTTCACAGAACGCGACAGACATTTCATGGTTCTGATACAACTATTATTAATATTTATATTGATAAAGTATTACTTTTTGTCTTTTTGTATGTATTATCCAGCACAACCTTTGAAACAACAAGAACGTTTGATACCAAAGAGCGTTTAAATAAGAAACTTAGGAGTATATAATCATTATTTTGTCAATTGGTTGTTTAAAATCGTCACGACAAGTAAACTTGCAATTTCTCCACTATCACATGTGTGCAAATAGGTTTTAACTCATTCCGATTTTTTTTATTTGCCATATGAAATAGTACTTACGAATATATAACTTATGTGTGAGACTTTTGTTTTTATTTGGAAACACTGTATGAAAAACATTGTCCCTTTGAGCTTTTGGCCTTCTGAATGTTATTTAACAAATGTTCTGTGATTACAATCGATTAGACAGATGTAGGTCAATTTTAAAATAAAGGTACCCAAATCGAACGGTTGTGATCTTGGTCTTATATACGAAGTATGATAAGTAATTCTTTAACACTTAATCAAGACTGCCATGTCATAAATAATTACTTAGAGGATAATACACGGCTGAGCCGGGCCGGGCAGTGATAATCGGCCCGCAGGGAGCATAACGGCCCGAGGGCTTTAGCCCGAGGGCTGTTTGCGACCTGGGGCCGATTATCACTGCCCGGCCCGGCTCAACCGTGTATTAACGTCTATAATATATATCTTACTTTTATACTAAATTATAGATGGGCACAGGTTTTGAGATTCTACTGTATTGTGTAACTATATTTTGTTCCTTCACTTAAAATTATTACCGAACCAGCTTTCCGTACTTTTATTTTCTTTCAACTGATAACGACATTTATGACGTATCTCGAGTGACGTAATTTATGTGACGAAACACACCGCTTTAAGCTAGACACTCTGGATTTTAGTTACAACAATTCGAAGGTTGTGGTTTATTTAATAGTAAAATATTCATTTAAAAATCATCTAACGAATGCAAAACGTATTTCGGATTGTGTGTTTGTAATTCATAATGGAAAACTTCAAGAGGACTTAAATAAATCACTCCGAGCAGGCATTCGATTTCGTAAAACGTTTCAAAAAGTGTAGTTCGAAATAAATTTAGATAAAGGGATGCAAAAACAGAAAATGGAAGTGCATATCGTTGTAATTTTATTATTATATTTATAAGCATTGGATTAACGATGTCATTGAGGTAAGAGTGTCGTTTACTAAATGTTGATGTTGGATGACTCCTGTTAAACTTAAAGCTCAAATAGTTTCATCAATCTTATCATCAAC
>VMBQ01007199.1:0-37191 GCA_007657795.1 Dreissena rostriformis | reverse complement strand
CATTCTGTCTGTATATCTGTCTGTCCAAAACTTGAAGAAATCTTACAGTTATGTCATAACTTTTGCAATATTGAAGATAGCAACTTGATATTTGGCATGCATGTGTATCTCATGGAGCTGCACATTTTGAGTGGTGAAAGGTCAAGGTCATTCTTCAAGGTCAGAGGTCAAATATATGTGGCCAAAATCGCTCATTTTATGAATACTTTTGCAATATTGAAGATAGCAACTTGATATTTGGCATGCATGTGTATCTCATGGAGCTGCACATTTTGAGTGGTGAAAGGTCAAGGTCATCCTTCAAGGTCAGAGGTCAAATATATGTGGCCAAAATCGCTCATTTTATGAATACTTTTGCAATATTGAAGATAGCAACTTGATATTTGGCATGCATGTGTATCTCATGGAGCTGCACATTTTGAGTGGTGAAAGGTCAAGGTCATCCTTCAAGGTCAAAGGTAAAAAAATAATAATAAAAGAAAAGGTTTTTCATGTGTATCTCATCAACCTGCACATTTGGAGTGGTAAAAAGGTCAAGGTCAATGATGACCTTCAAGGTCAAATGTAAAAAAAAAACATCCAAAATCCAAGCACCTACAGCTGAGCGTTCGCATCCGCTATGCGGTGCTCTTGTTCACAGAGTTATGGCCCTTTGAAAATTTCTATAAACTGTACATATAGTGCAATTCTTGTCCAGGCTATTTCTCCCCAACTACTGACTGGAATTCAATGTAGCTTTATGGGAAGCTTAACTACCTTGAGGAGATGCGCATGTTATTAGTGGGTACTGGTTAGATGATTTATTTAGAGAGTTATGGCCCTTTGAAATTTTTAAGTTGCTTAACCATCCATCGTATTATTTTGTC
Source organism: Dreissena rostriformis (assembly GCA_007657795.1). Classification (NCBI taxonomy): domain Eukaryota; kingdom Metazoa; phylum Mollusca; class Bivalvia; order Myida; family Dreissenidae; genus Dreissena; species Dreissena rostriformis. The sequence continues at coordinate 36,325 of VMBQ01007199.1, read as the reverse complement.
CAAAGTTATGCCCCTCAAGACGTTTTCTTTCATCTGAATATATAGTGCAATATTGTGACCAAAAAAAACTTTGGGGAGCATCACCCGTCTCCGACGGTTTCTTGTTACAGATTGTTGCCCAAACGTTCGACTATCTCTGGTACTTTGGTAGCCCGGCCAAAGAGTTAGAATTCCAGAACTAAGTGCATGTCATAATTATATTACAGTTATTTTAAACAAAACAAAATCAGACAATATTATACAATTGCTTTCATGACTCAATTCATTATGCCCTATTATGAGCCTGAATATTAGTACTTTTTGATTATAAACTGATTACCTGCGGGAAAACTGTTTCAAGCTTTTTATCCCCCGCCAAAGGCGGAGAGACATAGAATTGGCATTGTCCATCTGTCCGTCTGTGTGTCACAAAATTTTGAAATTGATGGGGGATATCAATTCAACGAATCTGCTTGTTTTTATGCTGGTTGCCAGGACGGACTACTAAATTTTGGAAATTGACTTGCCCGGACCTAAATAGCTTAAGGCAACCACTCATTTCTATTGCTGATGGGAGGTGGGTCATGTAAGTGGGGATTTACTCTGACATGTTACTGTTGAAAGACATCCAAGTCTTGTATTAAAAGGCAAAATTACCAGTATATTTATTAATATAACTATGAATCTTTTATCAGAAAATAACTCCCAATGTGCTAGAGGAGAGTGCGGTCTCTGACGACATTGTCTCCCCTGACGAGGAAGGCATCTGTACGGGCATGTACTTTACTGAGAATGGTCTGGTTGGCCTGCTGGAACAGGCGGCTAGCTGCTTTACCATGGTAGGCAATCCACTGGTGTTATCTGAGCCCCGTTCCGGGGAAACTTAATGCATGTGCGTAAAGTGTTGTCCCAGATTAGCCTATGCAGTCCGCACAGGCTAATCAGGGTCGGCACTTTCTGTTGTATGGATTTTTTTTTTAAAGGAAGTATCTGCTAAATTAAGTCCCAGATTAGCCTTGGCAGTTTGCACAGGCTAATCTGGAACAACTCTTTATGCACATGCATTAAGCCCAGATTTGTCAGAACGAGGCTCATNATCCAAGTCTTGTATTAAAAGGCAAAATTACCAGTATATTTATTAATATAACTACAAATTTTTTATCAGAAAATCACTCCCAATGTGCTAGAGGAGAGTGCAGTCTCTGACGACATTGTCTCCCCTGACGAGGAAGGCATCTGTACGGGCATGTACTTTACTGAGAATGGTCTGGTTGGCCTGCTGGAACAGGCGGCTAGCTGCTTTACCATGGTAGGCAATCCACTGGGGTTATCTGAGCCTCGTTCCATGCATGTGCGTAAAGTGTTGTCCCAGATTAGCCTACGCAGTCCGCACAGGCTAATCAGGGTCGACACTTTCTGTTGTATGTAATTTTTCTTTTAAAGGAAGTATCTGCTAAATGAAGCCCCAGATTAGCCTCGGCAGTTTGCACAGGCTAATCTGGAACAACTCTTTATGCACATGCATTAAGCCCAGATTTGCCAGAACGAGGCTCATTTGAAACACATTTCGGGGTTAATATTCAAGTTATTCTCATCTTTGTTTAAACCAGATTGTTTTGCTTCCACCCACAGCACCAGGCCATTACAAAATGTTCTATTTTTCTTGTTTAAAATAAATCAACAGCTTGATTTGGAAATTGCAGCTTTAATTTGAAAGTCTTCTAAACTTGTGTGAGTCTTGTAGATTAATTAGGTACAAGTGCTGGGACACACTCAGGGTCCTCACAAAATGCAACCTCAGGCATCGAAAAAGTCTTTTAAATTGAAATATCTAATACATTCTGCACAAATAGTAAGAAAGCGTTTTTACGATTATCTGAGATTTCATTAAGACCGGAAGGGTGGGTAGAGCACCCTGCAATTGGCTATTATTGAATCTTTATGAAAACAAATTAGTTTATACTTATGCATTCAATTTGTTATTTCAAACAAAATTACTATATGAATTCAATGACCAATGTCTGGGTCTGACTGACATCTCGCACAAGACTTCCCCTCGCTCAAAATTTTCTTTAGCCAAATTTGCCTCACTTGGGCAGAGTTCTTCTGAATTTGGCTTTTTTATGGGAATTTATTCAGAAAAAAGTTAAACTTTTCTTTAAAAAATATTATATAATAACTTAATAAGTAATTTTCTTTAGCCAAATGGGTCACTTTGAAGCCTTTGGCAAATTTGGTAAATGGCAGAGTAAGCCCTGTATCACTCACCTACTTACAGGCTGGTATGTTTGAGACCCTGAGCCATGTTTATCGGGTGCTCATTCCCATCCATGAACACAACAGAGACTTCAAGAAGCTCGGACAGCTTCATGGAAAACTGCAGGAGTCCTTTAATCAAGTCATCAAGCAGGTATTACATTGTGTTGTTAGCTCACCTAAGCACAACGTGCTCATGTTGAGCTTTTGTAATCACCTTTTGTCCATTGTTCATTGTGCATCATGCGTTGTCAACATTTGCCTTGTTAACAATCTAGTGGACACATTTAATTTCCGATATTCATGAAACTTGATCAGAAGATTTGTGGCAATAATATCTTGGCTGAGTTTGAAACTGGGTCACGTGCAGTCAAAAACTAAGTCTTTATGTTAACCCTTTGAGCGCTGGAACCGAATTTTGAAGGCCTTTGCAAACAGTTTGGATCCAGATGAGACGCCACAGAACGTGGCGTCTCATCAGGATCCAAACTGTTTGCTATTCTGATAGTATTCTTTGAAAAAAAAATCGAAGAAAATGCTAATGTAAGACATTCAGCAGACGACATTTTAGCAGACGACAAATTTCCAAGCATGCAAAGGGTTAAATCAAGACAAAGCTTGTTAACAGTCTATATGTCACATTTATAGCCCAATCTTCATGAAACTTGGTCAGAACATTTGTTCTAATGATGTATCAGCTGAGTTCGAAAAAGACTGGTTCGTTGAAAAACATTGCTGCTAGGTGGCGGGGCCGTTTTCCTTACATGGCTACAATGGAATCTTATTAACAATCTATTTATTCACATTATAAGTCTCATTTATTGTCCAATCTTCATGAAGCTTTGTCAGAACATTTGTTCTAATGATATCTTAGCTAAGATAAAAAAATTGTTACGGTTTGTTGAAAAACATGGCTGCCAGGGGGAGTGGCAATTTTCCTTTTATGGCTATAGTGAAACCTTGTTAACAATCTTGTGTATGTGTTTTCAACAAGCATTTAAGCAACAAGCATTTAAGCAGCGCTCTGGGAAAAACTTTGCAGTCCACAAAGGCTTAGACAACAGTTTCCGCTTTTATGTAATTTTCTTTTAAAGGTCGTCTCTTCTAAATGAAAATCCAGGTGGAAAGTGTTGTCTTTAATTAGCCTATGCCGACTGCACAGGCTAATCTGGGACAACTTTTTATGCACATACATTAAGCCCTGTTTTCCCAGAGCTTCACTCATTTATATATATTCCTTTGCAGGAAGGAAAGCGCATGTTTGGCACATATTTCCGGGTCGGATTTTATGGTCACAAGTTTGGTGACCTTGATGGGGAAGAATTCGTTTACAAAGAGCCCTCCATAACAAAACTGGTTGAAATTTCTCACCGCCTGGAGGTAGTATATTCTTTCTTGAGCATAATATTATTATTTAGCGTTTTAGCCTTGTTAATTAAGCTTTTTTTTTCCCCCAGAATATTCTATTTTGCTGTTGATATGCATTGTCACAGATTGTAAGAAATGTATATGACCATGGTAACAATCACATTCTTAAAAGAAAAGACAAGGACTAAAAATAGGAAGAAAATTATCTTGAGATTGTAAATACTATCGATTCCAATGATTCTTATGTTATGACAAAAAATCTTAATATATTTGTTAATGTGCTGAAATCAGGAAAGTGTATATGATTTGTAAATGTGAAATATGCAGAAGTGAAAAGTTGAATTTTATTTTTTTTATTTGTATGTTTATTACAGCTCTGACAACAGATATTTGTAAATTATAGTATTGTTATTTAAACTCGTCCATGTTTTTTAAGCTCACCTGTGTTGACAGGTTATTATTACGCAATTCATGATTTTTATGCCCTCTTTTTAAAAAAAAGGGGGTATATTGTTTTTGGCCTGTTTGTCATTCTGTCTGTGACTCTGTCTGTCTTAAAACTTTAACATTGCTCATAACTTTTGCAATATTGAAGATAGCAACTTCATATTTGGCATGCATGTGTATCTCATGGAGCTGCACATTTTGAGTGGTGAAAAGTCAAGGTCATCCTTCAAGGTCAAAGGTAAAAAAATAAAAAATAAATCAAAGCGGCGCAGTAGGTGGGCATTGTGATTCTGGCAAACACATCTCTTGTTTCTCTTTTTACAGAGTTTCTATGGTGACCGATTCGGGCATGATGTTACAGAGATCATAAAGGATTCAAATACTGTAGAAAAAGAAAAACTGGACCCAAATAAGGTAACACGAGTTACATAACATGATTATCTATGCCTTTACAGTGTAACCTGGTGAGACTTTAAAGTTAAACCACCCACCTGCTATTGTTACAGAAATGATTGAAACCTGAAATCTGCATCCCAAAATAACTAATAAGTACTTACATATAACTAGGAATTATGAAACTTATGTTGATTCTTAGTCCTACTGCAACAACATAAATCCAGTAGGGTACTGGTGTTTTGTATATGACAAAGCTCTTGTTTTATACACTTAATTGTACCAAATCTAAATAATTTCTTTGTTGTTGTTTCTCTTTTTTTGTTCAACATGATATTGTTAATTAAGTTTTTATTTGGTTATATTTATGCAGAAAATTGGTAGTTAAGCTTCAATAAATGCAAACAAAAATACTGCTTGAAAAATATGCTTTTTTATAAAGCATCAGTAATAAATTAAGTTAAAACAAGAACCGTATATAGAGTACAGATCCCCCCACCCTCATGCCACTTATGTCCAAACAGTTTAATGTCAAAAACAAACTGTGTTATATCCAAATTTGAAATGACCTCTAAGTGTGACCTTTACCTTTGTGGTTAGAAGACAGGTGTGATACATGCAAAACGTCATCTTTCCATGGTGGTCATTTGCAATATGTTATTTTCAAATTGCATAATAAATGCAAACTAACATTTCGGACAAGCTGTTTAATGGCCAACTTGAACTTTTATCTCTAAGTGTGACCTTGACCTTATAGGTATTGAGGCGGTGTTACATATGTGACACATCGTCTTTTGATGGTTTACATTTACGCCAAGTTATTTTAAAATCCATCAATATGTAGCAAAGTTATGGCAAAGTATGGCTGAGACAAGAATTTTCAAGCAGTTTTATTGTAAAATTTTACTTTTAACTCTAATTGTGACATTGACCTTTGGGGTAGGGAGACGTGTGTTACATGACAAACGTCGTTTTTGGATGTTTAACATTCGCCCCAATTTTTTTTTAAATCCATCACTATATGGCAAAGTTATGGCTGAGGCTGGAATTTTCAAACTTGTTTTATGGCCATGTTTGACTTTACCTATGTTGGTTTACATTTCTGCTAAGTTACAATCACTATATGATATCCGTGACTATGACAGACTGACCTACATGATTTGAAGAACTTAAGGAGCTAATTGTTTTATCATTGCAGGCATATATACAGATCACATATGTGGAACCATACTTTGACTCCTACGAAGTGAGGGACCGCGTAACGTACTATGAGAAAAACGTCAACATCAGTAAGTCAGTTTTATTATGAATTGGAATATGTANTACGCTATAAATGTCATTCACTCATCTCACAACCCACGGGCTATAAATGTCATTCACTCATCTCACAACCCCGGGCTATAAATGTCATTCACTCATTCTCACAACCCACGGGCTATAAATGTCATTCACTCATCTCACAACCCCGGGCTATAAATGTCATTCACTCATCATAAAGCAGTCTGATTAATTGAGCCTCGTTCTTGGAAAACTCGACAAAATGAATGTGAATAAAGAGTCGTCCCAGACTGGACATAATGAATGTGTATAAAGAGTCGTCCCAGACTGGACATAATGAATGTGTATAAAGAGTCCTCCCAGACTGGACATAATGAATATGTATAAAGAGTCCTCCCAGACTGGACATAATGAATGTGTATAAAGAGTCCTCCCAGACTGGACATAATGAATGTGAATAAAGAGTCGTCCCAGACTGGACATAATGAATATGTATAAAGAGTCCTCCCAGACTGGACATAACGAATGTGTATAAAGAGTCCTCCCAGATTAGCCTCTGCAGTATGCACAAGCTAATCAAGGACAACACTTTGGGCCCTAACTGGATTTTTGGTCAGAAGAGATCGACTTGCTTTAAACAAAAAAATCTAGAAAATCGAAGAGTGTTGTCCCTGATTAGCCTGAGCGCATTGCACTGGCTAATCTGGGACACACTTTATGCACATGCATTAAGCCCAGTTTTCCCAGAACGAGACTGAGTTTTGCATTTCTTGTATCTGCAGAGCGGTTCATGTACGCGACACCCTTCACCCTGGATGGTAGAGCCCATGGAGAGCTCCATGAGCAGTACAAACGCAAGACCATCCTCACCACTGTACACTTCTTCCCCTATGTGAAAACGCGTCTGTCCGTCATCAACAGGGAACAGGTAGCGTCCTACTGTGTGTGTATTTCGTAGTTAATAAGGTCCTTCCCCGACTGAGGCTGCTTATGTTAGGACACAGAGTGTGTCCCAGCACTCCTACCTTATCAACTTTCTAGACTCACAAAATTTGGGACCATTTTTAAAATATAGCTGCTATTTAGTTGTTACTTAAAGATTTTTGAATTTTGGTGTGGTCTTGTTTTGTGGGGGAGTACCCGGAGGAAACCCCACCTGTCTGGTATGGTGAACACCAACCAAACTTACATGCTTTTGGAAACCGGGGATTGAACCCGGGTTGCTTAGGTGAGATGTGCATGTACCAACCAATGCACTAACAGGACAGCCTATTCGTCCGACCATGATGCACATAATTCTTTCTAAGGGGGATTCTTCCAGTCACCATTTTATGCAATTTTGTTATATTTGGTGAAAGTGGTGATCATCAGAACAACACATGAGTAGGATTATTCTTCGTCGAATATTCAACCAATGGAAATCAAAGCTGTAGAGGATGTTTGTTGATTTAGATGAATGATCAAATTTTATTTTACAAGTGGTTGTAGATTATTTTTTTTACTAGAGATATACTTTTTCTATACCAACGAGGGAAATGTGCAGGCTTATCAGGGACAATACTTTCTGCTTTTATGCAATTTTTCATTGAAAGGAAGTCTCTTCTAAACATAAATTCAGTCTTAGCAGAAAGTGCTGTCCCTGATTAGCCTGTGCGAACTGCACAGGCTAATCTGGGACAACACTTAACGCACAGGCATTTAGCTCCGTTTTCCCAGAGGGAGGCTTAAATGCGTTGTCGGTTTCAGGTGATACTGCTGCCCATTGAGGTGGCCATCGAGGACGTCATGAAGAAGACGAAGGAGCTGGACAGCGCGCTGCGTCAGGACCCACCGGACACCAAGATGCTGCAGATGGTCATGCAGGGATGTCTGGGCACCACTGTGAACCAGGTAAGTGTAAGATGCTGCAGATGGTCATGCAGGGATGTCTGGGCACCACTGTGAACCAGGTAAGAAATCAGACTTTAAGAGCGCGGTCATGAAAAAATTTGCAGCCATTCTTGCCTTCCCCATAATACTTAACATCCAACATACAAAAAAGTTTGTAATTTCTTGATGAAAGGGTTAAAATTATATTAACGGTATCAACAGTATTATTGTATTACATTGCATTTCAGAAAGGAAATTTGATCTTAAGGTTTCATGTTAGAACAACATAAGTCAAGATTCCCTAAGGATCTTTATGAATACCATCCAATATTATCCCTTTCCTGCTCAGAAGCAAAGAGAAAATGGCTATATGCAACCAGCATAAAACCAGAACAGCCTGAGAGTAACCCACAGTCTATTCAGGTTTAATGTTGTTTGCTGCTCATCAGTATCTAAGGATTGGAAATGGATCCTTTGAAGTTTGAATCTAATAAGAAAGGTCTTAAATTTAATTTGATTTTCGAACGGACTAGAAATGTGTCAAAATGCGTTTCTGAGTGTTAAAGGGTTATTTGCCTGTTTCAGGGACCATTTGAAGTGGCCAATGTGTTCTTGAAGGACGTGGCAGAGGGCAAGGCAGTAGGCATGAAGCACCACAACAAGCTGCGACTCGCCTTTAAAGACTTCCTAAAGAAGTTGGTGCAAACCTGATTATATTCTTTGTAGAATTGTTTCAGATAATTTATATTAATCATATCTTCTAGTTGCCATTATTATTTTCATCTGATCAATCAGTACATGTACTGCAATAGTGCTCATTTTGCCCTCTGTAACAAGAAAGAAAAGGGGTTTGTATATACTGGATTTCCCCATAGATGTCCGTCCATCTGTCTTGAGTGATTTACCTTGTTTATATTTTCTTTAATTTTTATGAATCCTCTATTAACACTAGCTATACCATTACAAACATGCTTATATTGCCCCCCCTTTGCGCACAGGTGTGCTGACGGGCTGCACCGTAACAAGTCGTTGATCGCGCCCGAGCAGAAGGAGTACCAGCGCGAGCTGGAGCGCAACTACCACTCCATCAAGAACAAGCTTGCGCCCATGATCTCTTCCAACGCAACCACCTTGAAACGACCCAAGCACCATAAACGGTAATTGCGAGACTCGATTATGAATTTGTTGAGAAATAACAAATCTTTTATATATAAACAAGAGAAACCACTTTGCATAAATATAACACATGTTTATTTAATTTCAGAGACGGAAGAGAATCTAGGAAGCACCAGTCTAACTCAAAGTATTGATTAACTGCCAATTACAGCCATACACTCTGTAATTTGAAAACGTTCCTGCATTTGTAGATCTTGGGATGCATTTGAAATGTATCCTGAAGTTGGATGAGAATGCTTTGAATGAGTCTCTGTCTGCGAAAACTGGGCTTAATGCATGTGCGTAAAGTGTCGTCCTAGATTAGATTGTGCAATAGGCAGAGGCTAATCAGAGACAACACTTTCCGCCTACAGTGGATTTTCGCATAGAAATGACTATCTTCAAACAAATAATTCCATAAAAGCAGAAATTTTCGTCCCTGATTAGCATATGCGGACTGCACAGGCTAATCTGGGACATTACTTGACTTACTAGCATTAACCCTTTGAGCGCTGGAACCGAATTTTAAAGGCCTTTGCAAACAGTTTGGATCCAGATGAGACGCCACAGAATGTGGCGTCTCATCAGGATCCAAACTGTTTGCTATTCTGATAGTGGTCTTAGAAAAAAAATCAAAGAAAATGCTAATTTTAGAAATTCAGCAGACGACATTTTAGCAGACGACAAATTTCCCAGCATGCAAAGAGTTAAGCCCAGATTTCCCTGAACGAGGCTAAAAAAAGTCACTGTTGTAAATACGTCAATGTTCCAGCTTTAGCTGTAGTGAATTACAGTTCACATGATAATATGTTTGTTATCATAAAGAATATTCTGTTGTTAAATGCAACCATTAAATGAATATGTACAGCGTCAGTTGTTAGGCCAATTTTTGAATTAAGACATTCACTGTAGTTAAGTAACCTTACCAGTAAGGTACAGACTAGTTACCGTTATAAGTTACTTTAGTTACTGTTGAATAAAGATCAAGTTTTTCAACAAAACTTAGACAACCACAAACCTTTTCATTTAAACTAATAATAAGTTACACATGCCTTTTTACATACTGTCCCATTACTTTCTCTCACTAAATTGTTTGTGTTAGTTTATCAAAATGCATTTGTTATGTTGATATCCGCTGTATTTTATTTATTAAAAAATCATCAAAATAAACACATTTTATCCCATTATCAGACATGTATTGACGGTTTAACACCCCATGGAATAAACTAGCCTCTATCCTATCTTGTTGAATAAACCTGTTGCATGCTATTTTTAGATCATTTGTGGGTTTTTCCAAAAATTGGAGAATCTGCGTTTGTCAACTGCGGAAGAACTAAATCGTCTGAAAATGCAATATTTGAACATTATTAATGTAAAAATGGAAGAAATAATAGGATAAATAGAATATTATGTGAGATTTGGATGAAGATAAAGTTTATCATGCTCGGCTCGAACCATGGTAGCGCTCGGCAAGATTCGCGCTACTATGGTTCTTAGCCTCACATGATAAACTTGATCTTTATCCAACACTCACATAATATTCTCTATATATACAGTGTATGCAACACCTTAAGAGTATTATGTACACATATCATACTGTTAACATGAAATGTTTTAAATGAAAATAAAAAAACAACAACATGTTCATACATATCTAACTTAAAAAATGGAATAGCATAAAAAGCATAATTACATAAATCTTGTAAATAGTCTTATTTATGTATGGCATACAGTTTAATGCTAAATTCTGATAAAATGCAATGTTTTTAATCATCAGCATAAAATGATTTATTTCCTTGTTATGTATACACATAGAATCTCAAATTCAAGTTTATTTGAGCTACGTTCTTGGAAAACTGGGCTTAATGCATGTGTGTTAAGTGTCGTCCAAGATTAGCCTGTGCAGTTCCTATAGGCTAATCAGGGACAGCACTTTCCACCTTTAACCCTTTGAGCGCTGGAACCGGATTTTGAAGGCCTTTGCAAACAGTTTGGATCCAGATGAGACGCCACAGAACGTGGCGTCTCATCAGGATCCAAACTGTTTGCTATTCTGATAGTATTCTTTGAAAAAAATCGAAGAAAATGCTAATTTTAGAAATTTAGCAGACAACATTTTAGCAGACAACAAATTTCCCAGCATGCAAAGGGTTAAATAAAAGCTTACAGCTTCTTTACTTTAACTGTAAATACAATTTTTATTACGGACAAGCATTTGATAATTGTTTAACCATAAAATATATTTAGAATAAACATACAGATCAAAATTAATTTAATCCAAAAGTTTACAACTGTACTTTGTATTGGTCAAGTTTTTATCAACTTAGTTGCTGTATTTTATCAGATTGTTTAATGACTTTTGTATGTATTTGTAATGTTGAACATACTTCTTGTTAAAGGCCTTGTTAAATCTTGTCTATCATTGGAAGATGAACATGATACAAGTTCAATAATTTTATTGAATGTAACATGTCACTGTTATACACCATGTATAACCCTATTTTGATAGTCGATGTCTGAAAGTCATCAGTTAACCCTTTTAGCGCTGGAAATGAATTTTGAAGGCCTTTGAAAACAGTTTGGATCCAGATGAGACGCCACAGAACGTGGCGTCTCATCAGGATCCAAACTGTTTGCTATTCTGATAGTATTTTTTGAAAAAAAAATCGAAGAAAATGCTAATTTTAGAAATTCAGCAGACAACATTTTAGCAGACGACAAATTTCCCTGCATGCAAAGGGTTAAGCCTTGTTCTGGGTAAACTGGGCTAAATGCGTGTGCGTAAAGTGTCATTTCCGCTTAAACTGGATTTCCGCTAAGAAGAGACTTCCTTTAAAGGAAAAATCCATTAAAACGGAAAGTGCCCGTGCATTTAGACCCGTTTTACCATAATGAGGATCAATTTTAAAGAATGATGTTTTGAAATCCCTTATAGTCATTTTACTGTGAAATATTCTAGTCAATTTTTTTTTACTTTTGTATTTAATAATCTAAGCATTTGCTATCGTATTAGTTTTGGTATGCTTGTGTGTCTTAATTTGTTTGTTTTCATCTAAATTTTTATTAATCATTGTTAGATACATTAATCATTAGTTGGATTAAAAGGGATAGTATTTATAATGTTGGAATGCTTTATCTGCTAACAAAATATAACTTAATTAATTTTTGTGCACATAGAAATGCTTTAAATGTTTCATCATTATTAAAAAAGTATGAATATATTTTAAAGTTTCATGTTGGATGTAGAAAACACTTCGCTGCATTTATTTTTGTTTTCAACGCTTTCTAGCAATTATTATAAAGCGATATTATGCTTTCTATTTTACGTACATAAAGTAGATGCATTTATTGTTTAATACAATTTATATGAAGTATTTTCCACATATTCTGAGGCCACATTTTATTTTCCTATTACAATTCAATGATCTAAACGTACACCCTTTTTGGTTGATTGTCAAACTTGTGAAATTTAGTGTATTAATGCAAAGTTATTAATTTGCAACATGTTTACAACTAATACTTAATAATAGTAAGTGCAAAGACTTTTTATGCGTTTGTTTTTATGCCCCCTGGCACAAGCTTTTCAGTGCAACTTTTCTGCAAAAGTTGTGTTACTTCAAAACCACACAAGTTTTGTCTCTTGAATGTTTAACTATAACTTTGCTCGATACAAAACATCAGCTTCCACATTTTCCGTAAATCTGTTCTATATTTTTAGAAAGATGTACATGTAGAGGATATTAGTTGGATTTTGTGGAATATCGATTTTAATTCACCGTGATCATAGAAAATATATTTTTCTATGATTACGAGTGAATTAAAATCGATATTCCACCGAATCCAACACAGTGTCTGTTTATTTAATGCGTACAAATGATTTAATTTTTTTTGTAAAAAAAAAAATAGTTCCGGTAAAACAATGGAAATTATCGATAATTTTCATTGTTTCAAACAGTGAATTTTCAGTTTTTATTCACTGAACTTTCTCTATAAACCACCGGAAAGCATAAAATAAACGCAATTTCCGCATATTTTGCGCGGAGTTCACCGAATTTGAACAACTGTTTCGGGAAATGTTCATGAAGGTGGGGCAGTAAAAACATTGTGTTCACAGTGTACCCTATCTGTTGACAAGGAACGACATACATCAGGCGATCACAAAGGCTCACCAAGGGCCTGTGCGCTCAGGTGAGCTCAAAATAACAGTTTGAATATTTTACTTTATTACTCCGTGTATGCTATATACCGGTACATACATTTGAGCCGCTCTCAGTGAAAACCGGACTTAATGAATGTGCGTAAAGTATCGTCGCAGATTAGCCTTTGCAGTCCGCACAGGCTTATCAGGGACGACGCTTTATGCTGTTATAGATTTTTGGTTTAAAAGAAGTATCTTCTAAATGAAAATCCAATCTAGGCGGAAAGTGTCGTCACTGATTAGCATGTGCGGACTTCACAGGCCAATCTGGGACAACTACGCACGTGCATTTAGCCCGGTTTTCCCAGAGTTAGGCATATTTACAACACGTATGTCTTTCTAGTCTTTTCATGGTATTTAGGAGTCAATGTGCCTATTGAAATATATCGAACATAAGAGAACACTTTCGACTGAACGACCACACGCGGAAACAACGTTGCAGAGTCAAACATCATGAAACATTTATGAATCTACGCAACCGATACATGGCATAAACATCGTATGCACACGATATAATCATGAAACATGGGACTAGTCTTCATTTCAAAAAGTTGAGTACCGATATTATTGAATATGATGACTTGTTTTTATTAAAATATAGCCAATTAATCACAAATAGGTCTTGAAAGTATTTTTTGTTTAAAAACTTCCATTACATACATGTATGTACGCATTGATAAATGTTAAGTCGTTTTTATACAGTGAGTTAACATTCTATTATTATTCAATGTTTAATAGCCATGATAGCACCAGTTATGTGTTTGCTTTCACAATTCTTGTTTGAAGTTATTTTTTTATATAAGCAGACATCAAACGTGGTAATATGATATCATGGCATATTTAAACACAAGTGATACAAAACACCTACAATACACACATTTATGCATCATTAATTGATAAATCAATCACATTTGTCTCTGATTAATCAAAGAATATTTAGAGAGCTGATTCTAAACACTCATTTAAACAAACTATTGATTTAAAAAGCAGATTCGACCGTGACGAAACATTTCTCACGAAATCGATCACTTTGGATCAGCAGACGATTTATTCGAGATGCACGATGTATCACGATTTTCTGCATCATTTGAAATCGATATAATACTTAAAGGGACTGTAAACCACGAATGACGAAANACTGTTTGCAAAGGCCTTCAAAATCCGGTTCCAGCGCTCAAAGGGTTAAGCACACAGCAAATTATGTTACTATAATTCATTATTATAATTCATTGAATTGATGGGCATTACTTCAACCAACAGTTCCGTGGAATATATTGTAAGTAATTGCTTTAATTTTAACAGATATTTAAGTCAAGAAAACTAAATGAAAGTTTAAAAATGAGTACGATATTGGCGTATATTTTAGAAAAACGGGAAAGCTGTAATAGACACGAACAATTAAAGTTTTAACATATAAAGTCTGAGTTGACTCTCATTAATTAAGACATTTTGACAAACGTTTAAAGGTTCATCCATGCACTATGCGCGTTTTACGCGTATATGAGAATATGATAACAACAGCGTATTGTGCGTTATTGTTTTACGCTACATGTGTACGCTTAGGGCAAAACGCGGCCGTCACCTAATGTCACATTCATCTGAGTTAAACTAGAAGCAACATGTAGGGAAGAGTTACTTGTTCGGATTTCATTCTTACATTAAGGCCTTTGGAGGAATCCACGGTACGTAGATAACAATTTTGTTCAGAATGGTTAATACGACATTTTAAAATCTACATATGAAAAGTATATTATGCGAACACGGTCTTATTGTACTGACTTGACGCGTAAAGACGTGCCAAGTAAAATAATACATCTACATGTAATAACGACATTGAACGCCGGCTTATTAAATAACATGAAAGAAATAAATGCATCATTTTATATTAACATCTTCTCGAGCGAAATTCCTTATTTAATTAAACTTCAGTTGACAGTTGACAGTATTGTTTGATATTCTATTACTATCCTTATATTAATATAGAAAACATTACCATAAACGTTAACTGTTATTCAGACTTTTTCGTTTTGTAGATCAACCATTTAAAAGGAGAAACATGTACGTGAGAGTCACTTTAAGTCATCGTCGAATCGATAAAATGGATCAACAGGATGATGAATTCACGGGAGTGTTGAAGTCACACTTTCTAAAAATCCGGATGCTCTACCTGTAATTAAGTCTCAATTTAAGATAAAACGAATTAAGCTGGTAAGGATATTATCGCTGCGCATTTTAATTATTTATACGAGTCATGTTCAAAAGTGTGTGACGAACTAACAAATTTAAGGTAGTTAACATTCGAGGGCGTAGTTAAAAATCTCACAGCGGATATAATGTTATGCACTTGTTATGGAAACATATATCATATTCTTGTACATTTTAATCTGTGTGTAATATTCTTACAGAAGCCCCGCGTGGAAGGAAACACGCCATGCGCATGCGCCAACGACAGCAGACGACACGCGAATCCATCTGATCATGACGACGAATTTTAAAATCTGGTTCCGCCGGAATCGACCGTCGGGTGAAGTCTTCGGCTTCCTTGCATTTTTTGTCGTCTCGTATCTTATAATTTCCAAGCTCGACGAAGCGAACCATAAGCGACTCACCGAACGCACTGTGAATGTCGTAAGAACGCGAGTCAACGTACTGCCGATGGAAATAATGCAAACTTTCGAACAAGATCGCGTTAATGATGGTAAAGGGGTCATCTACGCTTTTGACGAAGAAGACCGGAAGCAGCTAAACGGTGTTTTCTCCAGCTCCACAGCCGCATCTGCGGACGAATTCGAGAACCACATGAAGCTGCAGCGCAGTCAGCATTCAGGGGAGATAACCGGTGGCTGGAACAATGTGTTATCTGCCCCTAACGACACAAAACGGATTGACCTAAAACCCGTTTATTCGAAGGACTTACTACCGGTAAAACGTAAAGATGACGCGGTTGCCTCTCCTAAGCACAAACTCATACACGAATACAACGCGTTTTCCGAATCTAAGGAGAAACGACATTCTATTAATAGCAACCAGTGTGTTCTGCTTAAAACGCACCATGGAAACGCCCCTATATGTATCCACGACCCTGCAGACGACGAGATAATCTCGGGGCGTCTCGCGAAGGACGGGGTGTGGGAGGGGAACTATTTATACATCATAGGGAGCATTCTCTCCCGGGAACCTGACATCGAGGTACTGGACCTCGGCTGCAACATCGGCGTGTACACTATCATCTCGGCCAAACTGAAGCACAGAGTTGTCGCCCTTGATCCCAACAAGATCAATATCAGACTTCTGAACAAATCTCTCAATCTGGGCGGCCTGTCCCGCTACGTGACGCTACTGTGGAACGCGATTTCCGACGTACGCGAGAATGTGACGTTGTTCGACATAATCGGGAACATTGGCGGAAGCTTCGTTGAAACGGCAGACAAAAATGTCACTGTGGACGATGATCATAAATCGTTTGCAATCACATTAGATGATCTCATAGGTTATTTTGTTGGAAAGAAGGTCTTTGTAAAAATGGACATTGAAACTTATGAGTTGAGAGCGTTGAAAGGAGGTTCGCAATTCTTCAAAGAGATTGACGTTCGTTATGTTCTTATGGAGTGGATTTACCATCGCGAGTTTGATACTGGAAAAGATGTGATCAAATTGATGGAGCATTACGGATTGTTTCCACATGTAAACGCACACGTCAACACCCGATTGGAACCCGATAATTATCGATCTTGGCCGGACAATATACTATGGATTAAATATCCGAAACATTAATTTTCAGTTGAATACATTTTTATTACATACATGATGGAATGGAATACTAAAATCTCTTCTGCACTAACGTCATGATCATTATAAATTGTGAGAAGTGATCATAATTACTTTTTAATGTGATTGTATTTCATTGTTTTATAAGTATTTTTATGTTTTGTGATAACATGTTAGCTAACAGACAAACAGAGTTTCATTTCACTATCTCAGAGTTTTTATTTTCTTAAACGAATGTTTTTGGTAAAGCGCAATGTTTATAAAACTATTGAATTGCTTGTCAAGCAAACACATTTTACGTTGAACCTTCGCTCAAACAGTAAACTGTATTTTTTGTTCCTCAAACATCATTTATCAATTTGAAATATTCTAACTATTCCAGACGAAAATCCAACCCACACAAATCCGTCTGGTTCACTAGCAATGGCTACCGGATATTGATACCCATCAGCCTTTGTAAACAGGAAGTAACTGAAACTTCCGGTTTTGTCTAAAACATGAACCACACTGTTGTGAAGATCGGCAATATAGATGTTGCCTTTCGAATCGCAGCAAATACATTTAGGCTCAAAATCGTAATTCAATGTTGAATGCCCAGTTCCGTAGTACCGTTTCTTTTCTTCTCCGTCCGGGCTTAAAATCACAACATGTGCACGTGATGGTTCATTGTCTATTAAGACGATATCACCATTGACATTGACCAATATTCTAGCCGGATTAACAAAGCGTTCACCGCCTTTGGCTGTTATACACCAAATGATTTCACCCATTTGATTGAGTCGCAACACCGAAGGCACTTTCTTTGGTTTCGGTCCTTTCTTCTGAGATTTTTGTATAAAGCGAGTTGTCAATAAGGTTTCACTTCGACTTGTACAACACATACCGCCGATTTCCAGTTCAAACGACACGAATTTCGCCAGTTTTCCGCTGGAAGACATCTTGAAAATGGTCTGTGATCGGTCCGGTACGGCTAGCACCGTTTTATCCTCGCGTTTCACCAACAGACCCAACTTTTCACTAATTGTCTTGGTCTCCTTTTTGTTTCCGTTTCTGTGATACAAGTATATAGTTTTATTATTGAATCTCGTAATCCAAGATTGACCGGGCTGAGCAAGCGTTATACTCAGAATGGCACCCGTTCCTTCAACGTTAAAACAATATACTTCCTTACGTTCCCGAAGGACGCACGGTACGTCATCAATTGTATCATACGTAACACAAGAACTAGCGTCGTTATTTACAGTGTCGTAGGTGTCTTCGTCTGAACTTTCATCAAAGTTAAACTTTCCTCCGTTTCGTATGAGTGTTTTGTCCCGCCAGAATACCCGAGATATATCGCTCAGGTCCGCTGTGTCGGCTTCCGATATCGTACTGACCTGATCGTTCATAACGTAGCTCGTCTGAAATGATGACGTCGTCACCGTTGACGTAATCTCTTTACGTTGCTGAGGTGTCGGGTATGACGGGAGCTCCCGGAAGCTGTGGATATTGGTGCACTTGGAGTTGCCGGCGGTGGACGGCTCGATAGAACCGTAGAACGTCACCGATGGTTGCGATCTTCGTGTGCACAACGGCATAATGACGTCCTGACAAACGTAATTTACGTGAGCGGCAAACGGAAATGTTGCGGAATCGACGCTTTTTTCGTGGTGAAGTTTTACTTAATATAGTTCCGTTGCGTATACTCATTCAAAAATGACTTAACTTATTATTATTGATCTCACAGAGCAGCATTATTGAATGATTGTCGTTGTAGACGCTAATCCTATATACATAATCTGTGTTACGAACTGATTAAGCAATGACGTAGCCACCCGATATTCAAATAAAAAATACTAACACCGACCGTATTCCTGTACTTATAAATTCATAAAGGAATACTAATCAAGAAATAAGTGTTGCATTCTCGCTGAAAAAAGATACATAAACAACAACAAGGGTTAAATACTCGTGGTTATATTCCTTCTTTAACGCATAGGAACTACTGAGCGTTGTTTAATTGATCGATATATAAATATATGTCAAACATTACTTCTTAATTTGCCTTGACACAAATCATTTTTCTGAAGCGAGTCATCAAAGCTCTACATTCGGTTATTTTATGAAGCTGCTGAAGAAATCTTCATATGGCACGCGTTATGCGAAAATGGGTCTTATGCCATATTCGGCAAGCATAGTTTTAGACCATCCTGTAAATTCGCATAGACTGGTTAGGAGCTACGCTGTCCGCTAATGAGACCGCGAAAGCTTGCATGACTTTATAGCGGACGTGGTAGCTCCTGACCTTTAATTGTAGCTATCTCATACCACGGACCCAATACTGAACATTTGTACATGAACCAAAATACAGGCTACGCCCCTCAGTGGCACCAAGAGGTTAACTACATCAGAGTGTCAAAGTCCCACTTTAAGACCATAAGGTTAGACTACGTCAGTGTTGCAAAGGAGTGTTAGATAACCGGGTCTTATGTGCGCTAATCACTCAAAACCTATTATACGATTAACATAAGGTCTATTCAGTGACTGACCAGGTTTCAATACCTGCAGATACTGTAATCTACTCAATTAAATGGTAAACTATGAAGGCGAATACCTGAAGATTACTGACCGCTCCTTTAAAAAATTATTTGAATGTTTATATTTCTTAATCAGTGAAGGTCTGCATGTCGAACTTCTTTTTGTGTATGTCTCTGTTATATTGTTATGCTCCCCATATATATATATATATGGGGAGCATATAGTTGCCAGTTTGAAGTTCCTTCTTTCTTTCCTTCCGTCACACTTTTATTACAGTTCCTCATAGAGCCTTCAATACTTTACCGATCTCTTTCATATTTGGCATGTAGGTACCTTGCATGGACCTCTACCTTTTGATGAGGTTTGAGGTCACTGGGGTCAAGGTCAAGGTCACCGAGGCTAATAATAGATTTTCTCAAGGTCACATTTTTTATTTTATTTTTCCACAAAATTAACCCATATATCGACAAAGCATCATTGGGGAGCATCCATCAGTTTTACTGATATCCTTGTTTTCCGTTGTCTTTATGCAATCTTCTGTATTTGAAGGTGTTTATTTTCCAAATTAACGATATTCATTAGATTATTATATTGAATAAATACACGCAATATAAGATAGAGAGTTAATTAACCCCAAATCAACAGTTAAAACTAAAGAATGTGTCACTGGTCATTTTCAAAATCAAACAAATGCGTTCACGAAGTAAAGAACATATGTATTACTTTAGTAATGTATGGTAACGTTAATCATATAAAACTCGATGCAAATGCGGGTAAGGTTCAAATAGAGATTTAGTATTCTCGTTAAATAAGGCATCTTAATATCATACTTGGAGCGTATTATAGCGTGGGCTTTATTTGGGTCGAATTTAAATCCGATATGAAAATTGTATTGCTTTAAAATTTGAAAGTTAAGTAACTGTTATGAAAAGGGATACTACTCTTACATAAAACAATGAGATTAAACGTATAAGTTGTCCCCCTGTGTTCAATCGGTTGTTGATGCGGATTCCCCTTGAAGGGACTTGTTCACGTTTTGGTAAATTGAAAAATGAACAAAATTGTTTCAGATTTTCAAATTTCGCTGTAGTTATGATATTTGCATGAAAACAGTAACACTGAACATTTACCATGCTTTTAAATATCCAGTATAAACATCTTTGAACGATTTGAAAACCTTACAATTATAAAGCGTTACAAACTCGAAACGATTGAATAATTTGGAGAGTTGTGTTGTTATCGTTTTATTTTGTGACATTACGAGGATTGCACCAAGGGTCAGTGGTTCGAGCCCCGGTGTGGATTACTTTATTTCTTTTTATTTTTATTTTACTCTTGTTTTATACAGGAGATATTTGGTTTCGATGTTTACATTCATCAATTTATAGCATTTAATAACAAACTTCAAAACATGCCAAAATCTGTGAACAAGTCCCTATAAGGAGATATTTTTAAAAATCTCATCCTTGTTTTGTCTTTCTTTAATGAAAATAGAAGGCGTGGACAAAATAATTAAATATCAAATTAAATATCCTAGCTTTAATACCTTCCGTTTTTTTTATATTATGGAACTGTCATGACACCGACCCGATAACATCACATATTTTTGTAATAAAAGACACCATTATTAGGACTCTGAAGAAAACACAAATTATCTGTAATATCAGTCAATGTGCGATATCATATCAGTCAATGTGCGATATCATATCAGTCAATGTGCGATATCACAATTTTAGCCCCGCCCAAAGTTGAGATTATCATGCTACTTTGCAATGTTTACTGATTCGTAAGTCACGCGCTCTAGGATCTATTTTTTTGTACGAGTGTCGTTGCAAAAGTAAAATAAAAATAGGATCTCGGTCAGAGGTGCAAAAAGTTGATGACTGAGGGACATACTGATTTCATCAGTTCTTACAAGAAAATAAGCAAATAGTACACACACTTAATATAAGTGAAATAGTACCCGAAAGAAGTAGGAAACGTCTTTGCACAAAATACGTTTGGGTATCATTTCAACATTTCAAGTACAACAATCGCCATTATAATATTTTACTGTAATCAGTATATAATTACAGACAGAGGTATCATAAAAATCTTCTTTTTTTTGTTTAAAAATAATTAAGTTTTGTTTTACCCCTCATCCTACCGCCCGTTCACTCTTCCCCACCCCACCATGACCCAAACTATGGTTGTTTTAGGTTGATTTATGTATGGACCCTTGTTCTATGATTTTATGATGTCTTGACAAGAAAATACAATTTGAACAAAATAAATATCGGTTGTGGTCTGAACAGGGTTGATAGGGTCCACCGAGGGATTGGGGCAAGCACACATTTCGAAATGCATGTTTAAATGTATAATTAAAAAGTATTACCGTCAAATCCACACTCCACAATAATCCACTGTGATAATTAACAAGTATTTTGTTCGGCTGTTGTTTTTTTTTTATATGTTGGCGAAAGAGTAGCATATTTTCTTGAAGTACACACTTGTTAACGATGTAGCTTGCAGCCATTAATATTCTGGAACGTTCGGAAGACATCCTGAAGTTCATTTCGAAGTTTTTCGAAGTTAAATTACATTACTAGACTCACGAAAGTTGGAACGAAGTTTGAATTGAGCTGCAATTGCCTTAAACAATGCATTTTGTTTTGGATTGTTCTTGTTCTTAAGGGTGGGTGGGTTGTTGAGATGGAAACTGGAGTACACGAAGGAAACCGAACTGTCCGTTTGGTGACCACTAACCAAGCTCACATGCGCCGGGATCAAATATTGAACCCGGGTCGCCTATGTGTACCAACTGCTGCGCTTACCGGACATCGACTAGCTAAAGGAACTTCAGCGAACAGGTTTTATCGTACTGACTACATGGAAGTCAGAACTAGCAATATAAATATGCAGTACCGCGTTCCAGGAATGAATTATTTATATACTGCTCACTTTCAAGAAACTACGCGCGACAAAAGACTATATGTTAAAACTTTCATAACTATTACCAACGGCCATGAAGACCACNGGGGGGGGGGGGGGGGGTCACGGGTTCAATCTCCACTGGAAGCGTTCGTATGAACTTCCCCAAATACACCAAGTTCTACACAGCTTAAGATTTATGAGCCATAGGCCGGCGTTGATCCCTATGTAAAATAAAAAAAAGGTAAAATATAAAGGCGTTTATAGATGCCCTTGTCAAATTAAAGAAATTTGAAAATAAACTTCAGCTACATATCCCGACATTTATTTCTATTTAACTCAATCTTCGCTAAAACATCTGGTGGTTTATTCAAGAACTATTGACATTGTCAACATTAAAAGGACTTATAGTTTGATTTTATGTGTGCATCTTTTGAAGTTTCTAATTAAATGCACAACTCTTGGTATTGTTTTCAGTTTAACGTATGAAAGAGTTCCAGTATGGCAAAACTGCCAAAACTCTGGATTCGAACAAGGGTCATTGGAATATAAAGGTTTAGTCTTTGAAAGAAACAACATTCCAATCCAAAATATCTCAACGTTTTGCGGTGGTATTGATAAATACATGTATACGTATATACAATTTTACCTATAAGTTTTGAACCAATCCCCGGCCTCGACTGACAACAAATTTCCTTAATAACTGTTGTATGGACCCTGGGGCTAAACGCGATAGCCAATACTCACACATTACTTGTCATTTCATACGATTAAATATGATATACAAACGTGTTTTATTGTTATATCAATGATGATTAATTTGTGTTAAATACATAAAATCATTATTGTTATGAAATATGGATTAATACTTTATAGAATTCAACGTGGAGTCATTTATCAGGAATATGTTTTACAAGGATAAATAATTTTGTGTAAGTAAATATCTACCCAAAATTAGCGTATAATGATAAGACGTCACATCCACAACTTCATATTACAAGGTGAAAGGCATGCACTGTATAATATTATATTTTGAAAAAGTTTTTTTAAGTTACACACAAACGGACACACATGGTTCATGGTGATTCCATTAAACCTCCCTCTACTTCGTAGCGTGTGTATAATATCATGATCACCATCATCATCATCATCATCATCATCATCATCATCATCATCATCATCATCATCATCATCACTAACAATAGCAAGTGCAGTATTATCACTAATGCTGTAATCATAATCTAACATAATAATTATCAGCAACAACATCATCATTATCATCATCACCACAAACAATTGCAGCGACAAGAGCACACTTATCATTTTTACTATCATCATTATAATATCATCATCAATCCTCCTCCTCATCAATCCTCCTCCTCCTCCTGAGCATCATAATCATCATCATCATCATCATCAACATCATCGTCATCGTCATCGTCATTATCACCTTCAATACCGTCATCATCATTGTTATCATAATAAGCATCAGTATGAGGATCATCATCATCATCATAACAATTATCAACAAAAACGGTTTTATCATATGAATCATCATCGTTGTTGTTCTCGTTTATCTTCATCATTGGAGATCCGCAATATCTCAGTTATTTACTTGTATACACGGACAACTGAGACATTAAGTAGCCTTAAATATAAACACATTTATGAAAACTCGACCTTATCGCGTCGTTAAAGTCACGTTACGACGACGTTAATTGACAAAACGCTAAAAATAATTATCCACTTTTCCGAACTTTGCCCTCGTTATGTTGTCATTATCTAATCCAGTGAAACCGATGCATAATAGATGACGTCAACAGCAGAAGATATGCGTAGTGTAACCGTTTATCGATTTTATTTGTTATATAAATGTCAAGTTATCAGATGGTTTGATTTTAATTAATTAAAAGTTAATTATACTGGTTTATTAAATATATCATCCAGGTTTGATTTAATCAATTTATCGTTTGGATATTTCAGAGGTTTGTGTTGTTTTTGTATATTTTAGGCCTGCATTTGTTTTTTTCTTATTTAATTGTAAAATAAAAACGTAAGTTTATCCCGACATAATGAAAACCGAATTATAGTGAAGTAGTAGAAGCAGTAATAGTAGTAGATTGCGCGGAAAAAAAGGACCGTGTTAGTTGTTTTTTTATGAATATAATTCACCCCTCATACACTAAAATCTTTCTTAATATGAGCATAATTCTTTTTCTTGCAGTGCTATGCGCCTGATAAAATTCAATCGGCTGCACACGCTACAGTGATTAATCACACACTTAACAAGTGTGGTTAGAGGGTCATACAGTAACAATTGCGTCGTGTGAAATATATTTATGATAATTTAGTGTCAGTGGCGAAGTCTACAATTACCCGCATTTCATCAATTGATTTGATTCTTCGCTCTGAAGCATTTCGTGTGCCAATTTAATTTCGAAGTTTTAGTCTGGACACCCATTTTTATTGTAAGAACTAAACACGATTAAGCTGATTAACTTACGATAAGTGACATCTGGATTACTCTTTTACGCTTCGTCTTAAACTCAGCTAAACGCAGCGGAAGTGACGTCGTAATAATTAAAACAAGACCGCACTCGAAAAATGTCGCTGTTCAGGAACCTGCGCACTGCCGTTATCGCCGTGGCGGCCGTGCTAAACATCGGCAGCAAAGACATCTGCTATGACGGTCTCGGCTGCTTCAGTAACGAGACGCCTTTCAATAACGCCGCCGGAAGTCTGCCGCAGTCGCCGCAAGAAGTCGGGGTAAGTGTTTTTGAGTGTTACTATTTTTGTTATTTATCGGCGAATAACCAACGATCTTGAGTTCTGGTCATGTGAAATAAAAAACTCGTATGGTTTGAAAAGCATGTATCTTGATAAGAACGACTTTGAGTCGTTGATTGTAATATGCACATGCCTGTTAAAAAACATGTATACAAATGACAATCTATCCGAGGTACAGAGCGAGCCTCGTGCAAAACATCGTGCGTCGCTTTGCGTATCGCGCAAAATATCGTGTGTCGCTTCGTGTATCGCGCAAAATATCGCGTGTCACCCTTTGAACGCGAGACACGATATTTTGTGCGATACTCAAAGCGATGCACGATATTTTGCGCGAAACACGAAGCGACGCGCGATATTTTGCGCGATACACGAAGCGACACGCGATATTTACCACGATATATCGCCTTTTGGGCTACCTACACAAGGGCGATATTTCTTGGGACATTCTCGCGCCTCGCTTCGTGTATCGCGCAAAATATCGCGCGTCGCTTCGTGTGTCGCTCAAAATATCGTGCGTCGCGTTGAGTATCGCGCAAAATATCGTGCGTCGCTTTGAGTAAATGATCTCAACTTAAATAATACGCTGATTTCGAATATGTATACCGGAAACGACTGTTTAAACTGTGCGCGCGTACCAACAGATAGAGAAGTGAACAATAAATTTCGCCCGATTGGTGTAAAAAGGTTACATGTGCCATTCAAATTAAATGTCACATGGTACCTTTTTGCACGAATGGGGCGTGATATGATGTTTCTGTGGAACAGCGTCTTTAACGTGCAGGCTGCGATCCAGGAAACTAATATACTTTTATTACTGCGGTTCGCTCACGTTTCTTTAATAGACAAAACGAACGGTGACGTTGATCGTCTTCTATATCGTGAAATACGGTAATCTTATACCACATTATTGGAGCGTAACTACATTAAAATTTAATAATGTCCACTCAATAAGGGTGCTGCATATTTGTCATGAAATTCGTATTATAAGTCTCCGAGATCAAACGCGGAAAATAACTTTTATTCAAAGGGCATTTAATCGACATAAACAATGTGCATGTTAAACCTTAAGGGAAACGGCATACAATAATTTCATAACATTAGGATCGTTAACTTCTGGAATCGGACACTGAAAGGACTTTTTATTTAAAGGCGGTTGAGTGAGGTTGAGTAAGATATCTGTCAACAGAACGGAACGACCTGACAATATGCGCAAGTTCACCGTTAAGGAAAAGAGCATTTAGCATTTAATCAAATTCACCCCTTATAAAATAACGCACTTGTAATAAACGAACAATTAATGCATGAACCATCATTGAACAGGAACGACCTGACAACGACGCGAATCCCCCTTTATCGATGCTTCAAATTTGATCAAATTCGAATTCATTTTATTGATACTCTAAGGGCAATAACTCTTTGAAAATTTATTGAATCGGAACGACCTGACAAGCATGCAAATGCCCAACCTAGGCAACAGCACATTGATCAGATGTCCATTGGATGTACCGCATCTAAAATTCGTAAAAATAAAATAGATCTAAAACTATTTTATTTTTATCGCCCCCGAATGTTCAGTTTGCCCAGCATCTGATTAATAAAGCGGAGTTGCTGTTTTTTTCGTTTCATCTTGGTTCAGCCTAAACATTTTACGCCTACGACTGTTTATTTTTCGTTAGACAGTTAATAGGTAAAAATGGCGGCATTTAATGAGCTGACCGCGTTTTTCAGAACATTTCAACAAATATGTCCACACAAAAAACGAATATCGAGTAGGACAGAAACTCGTAGCGGGAAAATTGTTTCAGACCCACGCCAACTCAATCCCATCAAAATTATAATTCGAACGATTATTTTGATATATTCTCCTTTCTTTTCTACCAGGTGGTGTTCATGCTTTACACGCGCAACAGCCGCCTGAGCCCCCAGATCATCTCCACGGAACCCGCGCTCATCCGGGCCTCGTACTTCAGCGGCTACCGGAAGTCCGTGCTCATCGTGCATGGGTTCAAGGATGATGGACGAGAGGACTGGCTGGTCGACATGAAGGACGCTCTCCTGAAGATGGTAACTTGAAGTCTCGTGTTGACCTAGTTTTTATATACGAGTACAACTGAAAATAACTTTATGACCTTGATCGTCCCAACTTAACTTGAATGGAATTCACAACATTGTCTGAGGAATGGTCCGCGTATATACCGTCTTTACCGTCTTAAAACACTTTTGTACAGCCCCAACCACTTACGAAGATATGTTTTCACACAATAGTTAAGCTAATCAAATACGTTATTTTAACGATGCCATGGTGACAAATTGTACGTGCATTTTCTAAATGTCACTTAAGTCATTAAGTGGTACCTTGAAAGACAGTAGACGTTCATTCGTTTCTGTTTTATTAAAGCATTTACGGTAAATGGGACCACACACTTCATTTCAATTTTCAACCATTGATGTTCGCAATATTTAAATTAAAACAAAATATCGACAAGGAACTGCGTATCGTGTTATTTTTTTATAATCACTATATATAAAACGCTATAAAGAAATCTATGCGGGGTTTCTGTATTTTGTTTTTGTTTAAAAATTGGAAGACGAACTAATACAACTGTATATGTTGATTTTCGTGTTTCGTGTTGGAGAATTCAAAATGGAACAGTGAAAGAAGGTATATACACAGATGAGGAATGTAGTTCCGCATAAATTAGTGACACTTCGGACATTCTTGACTTGGATAAAGAACTGTCATAGAAAGATACGCCCGTGCGTCCGCTTGTATACAGCGTACCATTGCTGTGTGTGAGTATAACGAATATTAAGATAATGATGATGATGATGATTACGACGACGACGATGATAAGCAATCATAATGGTAGTGTTGAGTCATAAAATGTAGAATCGATAAGACAAACCAACAACTATACTAGAAATAATTATGTTTATATCAATTGAGTAGCGTCATTCGTAAATGGGTCTTATGTCATATGCGGCAAGCGAAGCTCCTGACCAGCCTCTTCATCCGCACAGTCTGTTCAGGGGCTACCCTGTCCGCTTATAAGACCACGAAACCTTGCATTACTATTAGTAGACATACTATTTTCTGATCAGACGATTGCATAGGAAATTGGAAATTTCGTTAATAAAATCGTGTTATAATTTGTTCGACAGGACGATATTAACGTCATACTTGTGGACTGGGAGAAAGGTGCAGGCACTATCGAGTACAACCAGGCGGTGGCCAACTGTCGAGTGGTGGGAGCCCTAACCGCGCGGCTAATTCAGGTTAGATACTAATGAGTCTCGTTCTGGGAAATATGGGCTTAATGCATGTGCGTAAAGTGTCGTTCTAGATTAGCCTGTGCACACTTCACATGCTAATCAGGGACGACAATTAACGCATATGCATTTAGCCCACTTTTCCCAGAACAGGGTTCAAATAAAAGTGGTACATACCCCGGACCGGTGTTTCACGTGGGTCACTGACAAACATTACTCGTAGTGTTACCTCATATGTGGGTTTAATTGTAGCTCTGTTTTCGGTACCGGTCATTTTCCTGCGTGGAGGTTGGCCCTGACCGCGTGACTGCTGCAGGTTAGATGCTAGTTATTAATGGGCAATGCCGGGTGGCTCACTTTGGTCCTCTCGAATCTAGACTGCTTACAAAAAAAGTTCTTTTCTTTATTCGATCAAACGACACACAAGTTATGACGAACACTTAAATGTTTATTTTTTTCTAAAACGACATGTTGAATGTGTAGTTTGATGTATACAGTCACCGATTAAAGTGATATGTGAATACTCATAAGTTTATGTGTTTTACATACATTTGAAAGTGAAATCGGGATGCCTTTGGTTAGGGTGAAAACTATAAAGAGTGCGTTGTAGTGTCTTAAAAGAAGCAACCCATTCTAAGTTTACACTGTGTAAGCACAGTGAATAATGTCTCGAAAATACCCGACTTATTATTTTAATTAATTTTATTAACAACGCTTCGAACGATTTCAGTGAAAATAGCAGTTTTATAATGGAAGCTTATGGGGATTTGATTTGCTATCAAATGCATTACAATTGTTTTGTTTCTAAACTACAGGCGCTTAATGAACACCGCAAGGCCCGCTACTCTGACGTGCACATCATCGGTCACAGTCTGGGCGCCCACGTGGCGGGGTATGTGGGTGAGAGGATTGCCTCCCTTGGTCGCATCACTGGTAAGTATACTATTTCAAGAGGATTTTTGGCTTGTTCTGGGAAAACGTGGCTTAATAAGTTTGCGTAAAGTGCAGTCCGCACATGCTAATCAGGGACGACACTTTCCGCCAAGACTTTTTTGCAAAGAAAAGACTTATTTCAAACAAAAAATTCGATGAAAACGAAAAGTGTCGCCCCTTATTAGACTAATCTGGGACGACACTTTACTCATAGGCATAAAACCCCCTTTTCCTACATACAAGTTGAAATTAAAAAACACTAAAATTACTATTAAAACACGCGTATAAACATATAAAATTGCTATATACTACTTAAAAAAATGTAGAATGGACAAAGAGAGGCTAGAGTTACGCTACATTATCTTCAAATATAGTTTGTTATTACGTTAAATTTGTACGAAACCAAAAACGCTAAATACTGTATTTTAGACTGATGCAATAACACATATAACCACGCCGCTCGTTTATGAATTCTAATATCAAAAACTCACACAACAACAACAGGTTATCTCTTGTATATGATAACAAACTCGTTTGTTTGAATCTGTGGTTTGTAAATGGATGTCAGTTACTGTTCCACTTTGTATTGCAGGGTTGGACCCAGCAGGACTTGCCTTCGAGGGGAAGCCAGACAACGTGCGTTTGGACCCCTCCGATGCGGACTTCGTTGACGTCATACACACTGACGCTCAACCAATCACGTCACTAGGTCGGTTTAACTCATTTACCAAGTTAATTTAAATTTCCCTGAACCAAATCCTTCTTTTGTGAGCCGACACATTTTAGTTTTATCTCACACGTTATTTCCCAGTTATAAACCCATCAAAAATAATTATCATAATAGTGATAACAATCTGAATAAAACGCACAAAGCGGTTGTGAGTTTGTGTCCTATTATGATTTTTTGTGTGTGAAAATTAAGTGTATTTAGTACACTTTCTACCATCTTGATATGGAGACTAAGACATGTATTAAGGATTATTAAAACCCGACATTAAACTACATGTATTTCTTTCATAAACAATCGGTAATTACTTTTTTGGTGCAACACATTCTTGTGATATGTACACAAATATCCATGGATTAGTTATTTGAAACGTGAAATCCCATATCATGTTATAATTGAACCGCGTCCCAGTTTAGCCTTAGCAGTCCACACTGGCTAATAAGGGAAGACACTTTGAGCTATTATGATAGTTTTCGCTTATAGAAAGTCTCGTTTTGCAAAACTCCAGTTAAGGTGCAAGTGTCGTCTCTGAATAGCCTGTGCACTTCACGCACATGCATTAAGTCCGATTAGCACAGAGCGCATTTCAATAGTTTTTTTTAATACTTCCAGGTTTTGGTACCTCTAAGCCGATGGGTAACGCTGATTTCTATCCGAACGGCGGAAAAGATCAACCGGGGTGCAAATCGGCCGACAAACACTTGATTAAACTGATTACAGGAAAATTCAAAAGTAAAGATTTTCATTATTTTATGCAAACATTTTGATGTTACAGCTCCCGTATGATTTATTTTGTTCATATTTAGAAGAATATTCGTGTATTTGGTTGGACAATGATTTTGTTTATCCAAATTATGTTCGTAAATAAGCCTTACGTTTTAACGAGCTATGTATAATACGGCATATTAAGTGCGAATCGTGGGTACCATAAACATACGATAATTTTAGACTTTCCAGTATTAACATGTTAGCTGAATTAGCTATTACAAACATATTGGGCCGTGAAGTAAAATGAATCCTTGAAAAAAACCAGTGAAATGTGCAATAACATAAAAATACGAGATTTTCAATCACAATATTATAAAACATTACACATTGCTTATAATCATCATCAAATGTGTTAAAATAAAACTATTGGTTAGGTTTCCAGAAAGGAGTGGGATGTGACCATGCCAGAGCCAGGGACTACTTTATCGAGAGCATCTACAACCGGTGCAATTTCTCTGCCAGCAAATGCCCGGATTTCGACGCCTTCAAGCGCGGCGCATGTCCCTGTTTTCTGAAGTACTGCGCTCGAATGGGCTACTACGCGAGTCCAGAACACACCGGCTCCTTCTACCTTGTAACCAACAGCACGGCGCCTTTCTGTGTCCAATAGACTATATGAACCTCGCTCTGGCAAAACGGGGCTTAATGCGGTTGCGAACATGCTAATCAGGGACGACACTTTCCGCTTTAATTGTATTGTTTAGTTAAAAGGAAGTCTCTTCTAAGCAAAAATCCAATTTATGCGGAAAGTGTTGTACTTCATTAGCCTGTGCGGACTGCCCAGGCTTATCTTTGACCTCACTTTTCGCGCATGCCTTTGACCCCATTTTCCCATAGCGAGGCTAATATACTTTGTATATTGAAAGCGCCGCTTCCTTTTCATGCCAGGCTGTCGGAGGTTTTTATGATGTTTTGAAAAACAATAATCTTCGAAAAGAAGAACAGTGCATCCAATATATGCAATACCGAAAAATCATTATCATTCGTGGGATATTAATTTTCGTTGATTTTATGTATTTATAATTGTGCTCTAATTTGTAACAAGTCTTTTATTTGATTTAGAGGGTGCTTATTGATGCTGGATATCATGTTGTTTATGTGTAAGGCATCGTTCTTTTCTAAAGAAGATTGTATTTGTGCTTATTCAATAAACGATCTCTTTGATATATTACCCTATGTTTGTATTTAATCACAACACAAACTCGCAGTTATTGGCAATAGTGCGTTCTTTTGCACGTATATCGCAATGCCGTGTCGATCATCGTGTGTCTGTTCTCGTTAACAAATCATAGAATACCGGAATATGAAGCATCAAATGAGAAATTGACTCTGAAGCCAATTAAGGAACACTTGGCAAGCCAATAGAAATTTCTCGTTAATTTTGCCACAAACGTTGCTTCTTTTTAGTCAATTGTAAAGTACGCGATTTACTTTTTATGGATTAGCGTGCGGTTTACATTATGAAGTGACGTTCCCGATCAAGCAAACCACATTTTCCCATTGCTATAATGTTAAAACAAGTAATATTTTAGTGAATACAAGTAGGTAATCGAACTTATATCTATGCCACACAAAGGTCGCCGACAAAGTACCGATCACAAAAAATGTATGTCGATCAACGACAACCACTTGCGATCCATTTACAAAGCCTAAAAGAGTAGCATTTACCCCAAAGCAAAAAAAAAAAATATCATTTGAATACAGTTTAATCAAACCCTTATACTAACTCATGACGATTAAGTATTATAGATACTACTCAAAATTTAAAACTCAATCTGAGTGTCACTAAATTTGTTTTTGTGACGAATTTATGTGCAATTTCGATATAAAGAAATAGATGAATGGACTATACACCTCACGAAAACTGATCCAAGGATATGTGAAAGGAGCGACCGATTTCATATTACTTTGTGTGAAACGAATCCTATGTTTGAGGCTGTAAACACACATAACGGGTCATTATTAATATAATATTATAACTATGAATCTCAATTGATATGTGTGTGTGTACCAAAGTCTATTGGTCATCCTATTCTGGAGATGTTTACAATTTGCTTAATTTGTCGATGAGTTGTGTATTTAAGATCGTCTTTTTGTTTTTGAACAAAACATTTTCTATAATGATAAGTTTTGCTGATACACGCCGTCAAAGTAGATTATACGAGTAGATTGAACATTAATTCAGCATTGCTCATTTGTAAAAGAGCTTCGATCTTGCGTAATTTAATATCATTACGACAAATTAGCTCAAGTAATTAGTATTTACTATAGGGCAATTTCCGTTATCAGCTGGTCAGCTGAAACAAGCATGACTTTAACAGGAACATGTATTTCAGGAAACCAATCAGCACCACAAATAGAGATTTCTGATTGTGTGACATTTTAGTTCTGATATTGTTCGTGTAAGATGGTTTGTGATGGACAAGCCGCCAAGAAATGTGTAATACTGCAATTTACTAGGCAGATGAATAAAAGGTAAACCAACTTAGAGCGTCTCATTCCTGCAATTCTGAAATCGTAATACCTACCGCACATATGTCTGTCTAGAGCAAAATGTCCGTATATTTCTTAGAGTGCACTTGTGTGTGCTTATCCGTCTTGGACAAATTACGACATTGATGGATAGGCTTAGCGCACATATTTGCGGGGGTTCAATAGCCTGGCATCATATAACTGTTTGACATAATAATCGGACTATACGCTGTAAGACGGTTTAGCACAAGCCTTAATAATGTTGCATTTTGCATCCTGAATGTTCATTATTAATGCGACTCTATGTTGTATCTTTTGATATTGTTTCAGAACATATCGTTTGTCTCATATATAAACAGAAGGTAGATAGCAACAAAATGAACTATGATGTTTTACGTTCTTTAAAAAAAAGAGAAAATTTTAATCTTCATTTGGGTGACAGAAATTGTAGTACTTAGCTCACATCTAGGTGATAATGACTATGCACAACCAGTAGAGAGCTGTACATTAGGTACATACGGTTTTCTTTGGATACGAATTAATGTATCTAAGATAAAATACCTCATCATTTTCATGTGCTTTCTTAGAACACATCTTGGTTTTTCTCTGCTTTTGTAATTTCATTAAAATAACTCGGCACGCTATAACATTCTTATGCCGAACTTTTGCTCTTTGGTGCCTTATAGAAGAACAATCAATCAACTTAGGAGTCAGTGGATCATATCTAACACTAACTGACACTTGTTCTGTTTCGCCAATACTTTCATTATTTCTGAATTAGTCTCTTTCATTTGGTGTGAACGAATATTTAACATTCTATGGCGCTATGCCTAACTTTTGCAAATTAAAATAGAGAAATCTCTGAAAATCCCTTCAGAAAAACGCATTTGAACAGATGTTACGATTTGTTTGAAAAACGCTTGTCGTGTTATGACGTACGCTGTCAAAAGT
Organism: Dreissena rostriformis; assembly: GCA_007657795.1. Taxonomy (NCBI): domain Eukaryota; kingdom Metazoa; phylum Mollusca; class Bivalvia; order Myida; family Dreissenidae; genus Dreissena; species Dreissena rostriformis. The sequence goes on along the minus strand of VMBQ01007199.1, from coordinate 2,279 downwards.
ATGACACTGATTTTCACGGAAGCCATATGGGTCTTTTTCGCGATCATATATATGGAATCATTTGTCCCAAGTCATTTTAAACTCCTTGAATGCATATCGAAATACAATGTATACTTAACACGGCAACATACGTCCGAGATTGCTACAAGTCGACCGTTTACATTATATTGCAGAAAGTAACGCTCTAAACGTCATCATGTCAATGCAAATTATAAAATATAATAATATTTCGCCAATCAGATGGAAGCTGACGAAATGTCCGTCAGCCGGCTTAATTTAATACAAGATGGCGCCAGTCGATCATTTTGAATTAAGTCGAAAATAAAGACGAAGTCATTATATTAAACACAAGTCTGTATTGTATACTGTTCTGATTTTAATGAACATGCAAATCTTTTCTATTTTACATCACAAGTCTCCCTTCTTAAATCTGAAAACTACAAACTTAATGCCACGCAATTCTACGCCTAGTGAAGCATGATAATGTTTATATGCATTAATCACCAATTGAAAAAGTAGATCTAAGGAGTTATCCAAGATGGCCGCAAATCGGTCATTTTGAATGCTATCAAAACTTATGAAACCACGCACTACCACTTCGTTTTAATATGAAGCGTGAAACATTGTCATGGATATATTGAACACTAATTGAATAAAAAATGCGAAGGAGTGCAACCCACCAAACAACCACCCAAACAATGCGGTGTCTCCAGTCGACCCTCTTCAGATTTTGTTAGGATGCACATTAACTTGTTTAAATGCAATACAATTAAAAGCAACGTTTTATTCTTTTAAATACTGAATTTCGTCTATAACACTATGCAAGAACTTAAAACGCATACGTTAAACATGTATACGACACTGAATTTAGTTGTTGTCGGACGAGGTTCCTAAAAATCCATTGCAAAATATCCACCGATAGCACAGTAGTAAATGCGTCACGCAGAATGTTCGGTTTTGTCATATTGCATAGACGAACAAAACAATACAACATACAAGAAATCTATTATTCGGACAATGCCCCGGCCATTTATTGGTCATCAATCATTTTTAGAAAAAAAACATCTTATTTTGATATTCTCAACATCTCAGGAATGTGCAAGTAAGGTAAACATAATTGCGCCTGGCAAACAAGGAATGTTCACCATAACAAACCAAGACTGGCAATGTCAGAGAATCAGCCTGGTGTTTGAGACTGTGATAGTAGATTATACGACAAAATAAATAAATCAGAAAAGTATCACTCACGCTTTCAGGTAGTGTATCCTTTAAATCAATAGTTTAAAGCATAAATTATTTTACTATTTCCGTCATCTGCAACGTTTCAGGGATTGACATACCATATAGTTATAGCTTTTACCAACAAATAAAAATCAGTAGAAAATAGAATAGACATTCTTGAAGGGAAATTATTTGAAATGGAAAAAAAAAGACAAACTCAAAGAAAATGTCACACTGCTAGAACAACAAATTCAACAAAACCGTGACCAAGCCAAACAAAATGCAATTAACATTCAAAGAATATGTTGATTATCATTCTGAACAACTCAACTCCATAGAACAATACAGCCGAAGAAATAATGTCCGTATATTTGGTATACCGGAAGAGGCAAAAACAACACAAAGTGGTCAAACAACAAGCGAATGGTCTGAAACCACAACACAGCACATAGTAACACAATAAAACCAGAAAATCGAAGGGCTCAATCTTCAAGTCGGCGACATCGATGTCGCACATCGTTTAGGCAAGGTCAAGGACGGATATACAAGGCCGATAATTGTTAAATTTGTGGCGAGACATACACGGAATAGCGTAATGACCAAGAGAAAGCAGTTAAAGGATCAGACATTTTCATAAACGAAGACCTTACAAACATCAATCAAAAGTTGCTGATGACAATAAAAAGGACATTTTCTGAAAAAGAAGCTGTTTGGTCGTGGGACGGAACAATATTCCTAAAATCAACGAAGGGTGTTGTCCGCCCAAATCGCCTACGAAGAGTATAAACATTGGATGAGAGCAGACTGGCCGAAGCTGAAAAACAGGTTTATAGTATACAATAAACAACCTTTTCTTTCATTGAACACTATCTAACGAACGCTAAATTAAACACGATTCCTCGTGTTTTTTTAAACCTGTATCGACACAGTGTTGTCTTTACTCCTGAGTGTAGATGATTGCATTGTTGATTTTGCTTATCAGCGATATGTGTTCTTTTTTTTCTTTCTTTAGTGTAGAAATACCGAATTCACCGTAATTACCGAAATCGACCGAAATC
>VMBQ01007198.1:30957-48045 GCA_007657795.1 Dreissena rostriformis | reverse complement strand
AATAAGACACAATAAGGAAATAAGGACACTTGCAAAAAAAAAAACACAGTAATATGTACTTTTTAGCCTCCATTTTAATTGTGAAATAGTATAAGAACTGAAAGAAATTCACGTCTGATGCTGCAATTAAATCTCTGTTTTAAAGCACTGTTATCTTAAAATGTATCCAGTTCTGAATGCTTTGTGGAGCAGACCTGTCTCTAGCTAAATGTTTACATGAAACCCCTGTACAGAGATATGACTGGTTCATTGAACCCCACTTAACTTATAGACTGGCACACAGATAACTTTGCTTTTTGTTTGTTGACTGTAGAAAACTTTTTGTGAGAATTTTAGGAATATGATTTACAAAAAGTTGATTGAAAAGCAACATCTGAGAATTCTGAGAATGATTCAACAAGTTAATCTCAAAAAAGTGTGTAAAATGTACGTTTTGTGTGTTAAACGTGGCGGTATTGGCACTGCGTTTTACGTGCGCTTTTTCTTACCGAGTGAGTTTTTAACAAAAACAAACAAACAAGAAACTATGCGCTTTATGTGGGTAAATGTGCGCTTTCAAGTGCGTTAAATGTGTGCATTTTTATAAGTGCGTTTTTGACTGCCATTTATGTGTGTAAAATGTTCGCTTTTAAGTGGGTTAAAACTGCGCTTTTCATCGAGTTAAATGTGCGCTTTAAGCGCAGTTTCAACCCACATAAAAACAAACATGTGTGTAAAATGTGCGCTTTTATGTGGGTTAAATGTGCGCTTTTTATAAGTCAGTTCCTATAAAAAGCGCACATTTAGCACGCTTAAAGCGCCGTTATAACCCACATAAAAGCGCACATGTGTGTTAAATGTGCGTTTTTCTGTGGGTTGAAAATGTGCTAACCCTTTCCCTGATAGATGCGTATAATCCCGAGTCTATTGATTCCCCGATACATGCGTTTATTACCGTCTCTATCGATTACTGCATACATGAGAATTTTTCCGTCTCTATCCATTACCCGATAATCCCGTATATTCCCAATGTCCATTTTCAAATGCAAATTCTGATTGATATTGACGACAAAAGTGCTCAAGAAAACTCATAAACACAAACATCGGACATTTTTCTAAAGTATCAAATAAATTTCGGCATATGTTTCTATTTAAAGATTTGATGAAATAGGTGTCCAATCGGGACAATGGTATTCAAACTAGCGTAAATAACATAATGTGGTGTGCGCGCATCGTGTACAGTTAATGTTCTGTTACAAATTGTAGCCAGAAATAAATACATGTATATGCCCATGATATTTTCGTGTCAGGTCTTTGTTTGGACAAAAAGAGCGCGAAAATAGGCGTGGGTGTATTTATTTATACACAAAAATTGCGTAGCGCAGACAACAACGTAAAACATTGATTGTTAAGGCTACCCGTGCCAAGGCTGACAAGACATAAAATTTGACAATGTCCTTTTATAGGTATAAAATGTCATTATAATACCGTTATGCAAATACAAAAATTAAAGGCCTAGTATGTAATTAAGTAAAAAAAAATGGCCTAAACTAAGTAAGTAAGTGACGGTCTCATGGGGCCCCTAAAAGTCGCTGGGCCCATAGGCAGTTGCCTACTCTACCTAATGGGTAATCTGTGACTGGGGGGGGGATCCAATGGAGTACACTTTTGAAGCAATGGATGTTTTGTATTGCTGCTGCTGATGATGATGATTATGATGGTGGTGAATTTTGATGATGATGCTACTGATGATACAGTAAGAAGAAAGAAATGGACGAACATATTTATGAAAGTGATGAGCACCATAACCACGAGAACGTTAGAATAATGTGTCGAAACCGATTTTTGTAGTCGATAATTCGGTTTAAAGATGGCTGCGCCCTTGGACGAAGGAGACGAAGATTTCATTTCAGATGATCTTTACGCACTTCTTAACATATCAAAAGAGGTAGTTCGTTTATTTGTTTTAACTTGAAATAATACACATTACTTTACAAAATAGAATGTAAATGAACTGTACTTAATGACATTTGATCTGATGCAAGCAGAGCTCCAGATAAGGTTTCGGTAGTCCAACTTGTTGACGCTCTCAAATATTAAGCTACTTTTTATATGGGTAATATTTGGAGCGTACAACAGGCGAATGATTCAAAATGTGGTGGAAAGTTTTCCTTCTTTGTCTATATTGATGCGCACGGAATTTGGTGCGCAACATTCAAGCCCCGATATCAGACAGTTAATATCAACGGGTTGCAATAATATTTACATACATGTGTAGATAATTCATTTCTCGTTAATGTTCCGTAAGAATTATGTAATGACACTTTCAATTTTGCACGCCTGACCAATTTAAATCAACACACAACTCACAATTACCATTCCATTCGCTGTACCGTCGTAAACCGCAGGTAGATTTTAATCAATAACACAGCCTATNTTATGAAATTTGTCTTCGAAGTATAATTTTTATTGTCTATTTTGAGTCATCATAACATAATTTAATCAATATATTCAAATTTAACACATGTAAAAATCGTACAGTCCCGCTTTAAGGCTACCAGTGCCAAGGCTGACAAGACATTAAATTTGACAATGTCCTTTTATAGGTATAAAATGTCATTATAATACCGTTATGCAAATAAAATAAATATAGGCCTAGTATGTAATTAAGTAAAAAAAAAATGGCCTAAACTAAGTAAGTAAACAAATTCTTTCGTTACGGTCTCATGGGGCCCCTAAAAGTCGCTGGGCCCATAGGCAGTTGCCTACTCTACCTAATGGGTAATCTGTGACTGAGGGGGGGATCCAATGGAGTACACTTTTGAAGCAATGGATGTTTTGTATTGCTGCTGTTGATGATGATGATTAAGATGGTGGTGAATTTTGATGATGATGATGATGGTTGTGGTGGTGAATGTTGATGATAATGAAGATGATTATTGATGATGCATATTAATGATGATGATCATCATAACCATACTGATGATACAGTAAGAAGAAAGAAATGGACGAACATATTTATGATAGTGGTGAGCACCATAACCACGAGAACCACTCTGGATTATCGACCTTTATTGCATAAATCCACTCTTCCGGAGCTATCCGCTGATGGTCGATGTAACACGATTGCGATTCGTCTTCACTGGATGTTTACTGTTGTGTAACCCTGATTGTGCTACCCACGATGCGTCATTCTTTCCAAAGATTATGGCGTTTAGAAGAGAACGCGCTGTTCAAAGTACAGTTATAAATATAAATAAATAATAGTTCGCTTAATGAGGTAATCAAATAGGTGAGATAAATATTTTCAATGTACACACATGATTGCAATTGCAGAATTGTATGTCTCTAACGGGAATTGCATTTGTTAAAATTAAGGTTAAACTGTGCGTAGAGTGTACCGTTATTAGGCATTAAGGGCGTTAACATGTCATTCATTGTGGCAATAACACGTGTCACACGGTTTTACTGTGACAATGACTTCTCTTCGTACTTCCTACAGTCAATTGCTGACTATTATAGGAAGGCCTATTATAGGCAGATATGGACACTGTCAAGTCTAACAAGTTATGACTGAATGCCTGACAAGTTAACGGTTTAACCAAATAAATAATTAGTATTTAAACTGCCAGGTAGGGAATCTACGTGCAGAAGGGCTGTCTGGTTAGCGCAGTGGTTGGTACACACGCTTCTCACCTAAGTTACCAGGGTTCGTGCCATCAAAGCCCTTTCCCGGAAGCATTTAAGTTTGGTGGATGGTCACCGGACAGGTGGAGTTTCCGCCGAGTGCTTCCACTTACTCCCCACAACACAAGACCACACCAAAATTAAAAAACTTAAGTAACTTCTAGAAATAGATTGAAATTGCAGCTTTAAGTCTTGTAGGTTAATTAGGTAGGAGTGCTGAAACACATAATGCAGCCATAGGCATGGAAGGACTTCATAAAATTCGAAATACACACACCTATCTTGCAGAATTCAATTGTTAATAAGAAGCATGAATCTTTGCATGATAAAGATCCCTTAGGCATTATCTGATTTATATAAGTTGATCCAGACCTTCTATTGGGTCATACAATATTATAAGTTCCATTTTCAATGAATGCACAATAGTTTTTTTTAGCTCACCTGATTGCTCAGAGTACTCTAAAGTACTGAATTTTAAACTAAGCAATTAACAAGGCCTTGTAAAAAAGGTGAGCGAACTAGAGTCATCTTGGTCCTCTTGTTTATGTTTCCTTTTAAAAACCTACCAGTAACTTGGTCCAGTTACTCCAGAAATGTTCTTGGTATCTAACAGTTTTTACTCCCCCAAACTTGGTAAACTGCTAATTTGTAATTGTTTATTCATATTTTTTTTTGTTAACGCAGTGAGTTGTTTATTCACTAGAATAACAAAACATTAAAATGTGTTTACACACCCGAAAATATTTTGCTCACCACAACCTTACAAGTAAGGGCTTATTTCAAAGACTGGCCCAATTCTTGATGTGTTAGAATTTTAAGAAGTTTCAATTTATTTTCTGTTATTTTTGTCATTTTTATGATCTGCATGCATATTGCATTTATTCTTATTTACAATCATTTTATAATAAGACAATGATGTGATTGCCTATTTTTATCTCTATACTATACCTTGATGGTAAGGTCTTTTCTCAATTAGTTAGGTTAAACTTATTTAACAATATCTCGTTACTCATAATCTTTAAAAAAAACTTATTTAACACTATATTGACTCTCAATACTTAGGCAGAACTTATTTAACACTATCTCTTCTCTCAATTCTTAGGTTGAACAGTAAAACTTATTTAAACGTTATGTGCGCCTTTCACAAACTTGGTTTAAATGTCTTTTCATTTTTGTCCTTAAAGTTCAGCAAATATTTAATAAAGTTCACAGATTTTGCAGATATTGTAATAACACTTACTTGAGTAAGGCTATTCCAGTATTAGATAGATCTTTGGCTGAATGAATTAAATCTTACATTAAGGTTACACTTTGCTGGTTTTAACTTCAAATTATGTCCTCTTAGATCTTAAGGTCTCAGGACAAATAATTAATCCTACTTGAGATTGTCAAAGTCATGCACTGCCTTGCAAATCTGGATTATATCTGCACGATTGCCTCTGTATTCCACGGTAATCAGGCCTAGTTAAGGGTGGTTTGAAAGTCCAGGTACCAGTTTGGTAGTCCTTCTCTGATATCTTCAACTTCCGTATGACTTTCTTTAAATAAGGCGACCACACACAAGACTCCAAAGTTGGTATTTTCAATGACTTGCAAAGCGGTAAAAACATGTCAATATCCATGTAATTGAATGACCTCTTTATAAGTCCCAACGTTCTTAGGGCCTTGTTGGTCATACCTGTGATATGTGTGTCGAAATTGAGATATTGGTCAAATGTCTACCCCAAATCTTTCTCCCATAAAACAGCTTCGACTCTACTATAATAACCATCCTTTTCTTTCATGGAGTAGGTGAAATCTTTAGTTTTGTTGCAAATATGATTTCTTTGCCTAAAAAGCCAGCTTCTATTCCTCACTCCTCACACAAAGATTATCTAAATCTTTCTGTAACTTCTAGCAATGTTCCATTGTTGATACTTTCAAGTAAATCTGGTGTCATCTGTGTAAAACTTAACTATCACAGTGAAGACCTCTGGTAAATTGTTGATTAAGCAAATGACGACTTATCGAATACCATTTTGTGGCATTATGAGTCCAACATAAAGAAGTTCAAGGAGGAATGACCATTGTGTATAACATTCTGAATTCCTAAAATTTGACTTTGTTGTCAACAAAGTAGTTATTATTCTGTAACAATACAAAATTTGTTTGCGGCCATGCTATGAAACAACAGTCTGTATCATCTGAAACATAATTGTTTATTTAATAGGACTAAAAATCAAATCTTAATTGTTATTTTTTTTAAAGATATTAATTAATCTGTAAGACGATGATTATTTATTATCATCACTAAGTTAAAAGCTAAGTAATTATAGTATATTAGACGTTTCACTGTACAATACGGAGATATATTTGGACAAGCACACAGTTTGAAGTCATATTGGACGAGCAGTGATTTTTTTTCACTAAAAAAATAAAATAAAAAATACATTTACTTCATCTCCTATCCAGCTCTAGTTAAACAGCAACAAGACTAATTTCCCAATTTTTAGTCAAAATGCAGCGATTTTTCCCAATCCAAAGGGACCCGGCCCCATTCCCATATTGGTGAAAAAAAACACTGATGAGCCGTAAGGCGAGTCCAATATGACTTCAAACGGTGTGCGAGTCCAAATATATCACATATTGTAAAGTTTAAACGTCTAATAAGCTTTTTATTCTATATCCCTTTCTTAAACTCTTTTTTATTATTTAATGCATCTATGCTATTTTTAAGACAAGTGCCTGTGTTTATCGATTATTGTACATTCGAATACTTTTTCTCTGTAACGGCTTTTATCGTTATAAAACAATTGCTTAGTGCTCTTGTACTCAACTGTCCAATATGGAAAAAATACAGACTTTTTGGATCCAATACCGGAATAAATTGGACAGTCACGTGGTGCATATGAAGAATGTCCATTGAATGAATTTATTGGATATAGAATAATATAAGATCTCATGGAACAAGCTGTAAGCTCAGCAGTTTTAGTGCAGAATCTATTTATGAAGCTCTTTTAGAAACTAAGCAATGTTCGTTGTTGACATGGTCCCCCGGCATGGTCCATCAGTCGTAAACAAAATATTTAATGACTTCAAGGTTTATATTAATATATTTATTAAACATTCAATTGCGTAGCTTAACCTTTTCTATTAGTTTATCATTACAATGTTATATTTTTGTATTCGTATGGAAACAAATGTGTTGGTGTCGCTCTTGGCGTGATTTAATACATGATACAAATTAAATGCATTGCTACACTATTTGCGCGGTTGCAAGGAGTACTTTAGAAGTCACATTCAAGTGAAAGTTTATATGAATATTTATGTGTTTCTGTTTTCATACTGAAGTTTACTGAATTTAATCATGTTTCAGGCATGTTACTGTGCATAATGCACAAACAAAAGAAGGATCAACCGTGTGGGTCAACGTTCCGTGCACGTGGTTCGTTAGTAAGGCGTTGACACGTAATGCGGAAAAGGACTACAATATGGAGGCTGTCCAGTGGGAGGCTGCCCGCGCCGCCCCTCAGAATATGGAAGATAGTTAAGTCATTATGGGAACGTTACAGAAACGGGCCCTCGTCTGCATGTAACTAAGAACTACAATGAAAAACTATGAACATGTGTGAACCATTTTAATTATTTTTAACTACTCTGAGCTAATATGAAAGTCGACTAGTTTGTATCACTCATCAACTACTATCGACAGAAATGAACTAAGACTAACATCCATGCTATTTACTTCTTGTCATTGCTCTCTTCCTGTGGAGTTTGATGCAAAGAAGACATTATTGGGTGCCCTCACAAAAAGTAGGTCAGACTTTAAAACCCTGTTGTGTTTTTGTTGCTTCTGTTTCTTGTTTGTGTTGTATTTGTTTATTCTTTATCTTAAAAGAAGCCCATCTGATTGTTGTTTGTTTGTTTTTATTTATGTTTTATTAATATTTTGTTTTGTTAACCAGGTTTTCCGAAGGAAAAAAAACTGGTTTTTATTAGATGGCAAATGCGGGCGGGCTGGCCGGCGGGCTTGCTGGCGGGCGGGCGGAACAAGCTTGTGTCCGCTCTCTATTTCAAGTTTTTTTCATCTGATCTTTACCAAACTTGGTCAGAAGTTGTATCTTGATGATGTTTAGGTCAAGTTTGAATATGGGTCATGCCGGGTGAAAAACTAGGTCATGGGGTCACTTAGTGCGTTTTTTAACATTCAGCATGGTGTCCGCTCTTCAAGTACTTTTCATCCGTTCTTAACCAAACTTGGTCAGAAGTTTTATCTAGATGATCTTAAGGCAGAGTTTGAACATGGGCCTTGCTGGGTCAAAAACTAGGTCACGGGGTCACTTATTGCGGAACAATCAGCAACAATGCACATTTTGAGTTGTCTTTCTTTATCAGACTTTTTTTTTCAAATTGAAAACCTGGTTTTGTGACAATTTTGTCCCTTGTTTGAATTTATTTGCAGTGTCTTTTGTTTATGCATCTTTTTTTGTTCAGTTTTGCATGTTATTTTTGTCATGTGACATGTTTAAACAAGTCTTAACTGATAAACCCTTTGAATAATACCGTAACAATACAACTGTTTACTAAGATTGGACTTTTGAAATGAGTCTTAAGAAACAATAAAAGTTTTGTTATGAAATTCTTTTTGTTCATGCAATGTGCCAGCAAACTTTTTGTCATTTAAAAGAATTGCTCGACATTATCTTTTCAATCAACTCGTTCAGTTAGACTAAGACTAATTTCACTTGTCTTGACAAAAAAGTTACAAATGTATTTGTCCTGACCTTAAAATGTACATTAATATACTAAGTAAGTTTTCAGCAATTTTACAATTTGTAAATGGTAGCATATCACAACTAGAAGAGTGTCTCCATATGGGAAAGTTTTAAAATAATGACGGCTAAAGCAAACATTTTCAACAACATGACACACAGGATGATACTTGTTTGAATCCCATATCATGTATATCCCATTACTAGAGATATGTTCCGAATTGCACATAATTCTTAAAGGGACTGTCCACTAGATAAAGCGTCGCGCNGCCGATATCTTAAGATTTAAGAATAAATAATTGAATACATCTGAAATTGGTTACAAAATGTTGACAGGTTGAGAAAATACTGTGTTCATTAATGCTGTTCACATCAATTTTTTGTCCAAGAACACAGGCTTATTAAATAAAGTAATCCTGAGGTATTTCATATTATCATAAGCAGCATAAAAAACTGTCTTTAATGCGCTAGTAAAAATTCTTCAGAAAAATAGTTTAAAAGAGTTATTTGAGGAAAAGCAAAACTTACCGATGAGTTTTCATCCATTAACGTTCAATTGTGAATCCCACAAAGTCATGTGATCCTGTACCCAGATACACCCCAGGCCTTTTTCTATCTATTTGGGGAAAAAGTACCTAGCAAAATGGGGATTTTTTGAGTCGCGAAATCTTCCAAATTTGGAAGGATTTTCATCGACAAAAGCATTATTTGGGCGGGGATAAAAAGCATATAAATTATGGTTATATATTTTGTAGGTTTTTAAAAAAATAAAATTGGGATATAGTCTAATAATCATATGTCATAAGACACTTCTTTATTTTTTTTTTATTTTTTTTTATGGGGATTTTTTTGAGAATTGGGGAAGACATATGCATGTTTGGCATGGGGAATGGGTCCGACTATCGGACCCGTGAGATAGGCAGAAAAAGGCCTGCACCCTTATATGAAAAACACCAAATTTTGCCAACCAGTGTGCAGAGTGTAACCTTAGCATGTGACGGCACTCCTCAACTTGTTTATTGTTTGGCGTCGTTGTTTATAAAACCGTTATATCAATTACCAATTGTATAGCATTCGAGGCAGCTATTCTTAATCATTTTTTACTGATGCTTTTGATTGGTTCAATTTAATTGGGACTTTGCTCAGCTATTAAGCAGATTTGCCGGAGACAACCAAGTTTTTGCGTTAGTCCAAATACACACAAAAACTAACTACATGATGTGGGTCTTGCGATATGGTCCAAATCAGCATGTGACATAGGCGCCATTGCGTATTTGAACTGTGAAGTAAATAAACAAAGTCAAAGGTCAGAGTTTTTCAACATTCATGATGTTCGCCAGTCTGTATTGGGAGGATTCTACGTTTACCGTCATTTCTTTAAGCACGATTGTTTGCCCAAGGAAGTACATCAAAAAGTATATCGTAGGCGAAGCTATGAAAGTGAAATTTCAAGGCAAGTTGTACATCGCCCAGATCTGCGAGATATCCGGTAAGCCTAAGAAATCAATCCGCAAAACATTGTCTGTTTTCAATGATTCATTTGTTATCAAACAAGACACCTTTTGTTATCAATTTAAGACATTATTTAACTCTGTTTTTTCGTCGGTTCGGTAACAGGGTTTTTTTTGGCCCGATTTTAAAGCCGAAAAACGGCTATATTCCCAATGGCAAAATGTATACTTTTTTCCCACAATTTGCTNCAAGTTCGAATATGGGTCATGTTGGGTCAAAAACTAGGTCACGGTGTCACTTAGTATAACGGGCGTATCTTGTGACAATTTGGCACTCTTGTTATCAATTTAAGACATTATTTAACTCTGTTTTTTCGTCAGTTCGGTAACAGGGTTTTTTTTGGCCCGATTTTAGAGCTGAAAAACGGCTATATTCCCAATGGCAAAAAAGTATACTTTTTTCCCACAATTTGCTTAAAAATTCCCAATTTTCAAAAAAAAAACAGAAAGAAGTGTTTTAATGATTTTTTATCTCAATTTTATTTGAATTACATCGAACAAAGGATACAATAATGATTTTGTTTTTTAATTTGAATTATTATATAGAGATATATTAAATTATTTTTTCCCCAAATCAGTGGACTTTTTGCGCGAAAAAGTTTGCTAATAAATTTATTTCCCAATTTCTTGAAAATGCTGATAAAATTGCCAATTCCAAAGCCATGGGCTATCTTCCCAAAAAGTTGAGAAAAAAACTGGGTAATTTTGAACCACACCTTTTCAGGATGCAGAGTTTTGGGGAAAAGCAAATAAACTTCTTAAGTAGGCAGACACCTTTCAGAATTATGAATTGCTAAAAATATGAAAATGAAATAACAGTGAAGATTTACTCTCATATAATAATTGAAATATGATTAGAAAAACAGTAGAAGATCTATGATAATTTCACATGTGAAAGACAGTAATTTATTCAGGACTTCATCTAGATGACCCATCCAGTAGACTGGCCATCTAACTGCAGTTCCCAGTGGATCGCCCATAGCAGCAGTTTCCAGTGAATTGAAGAAACTTCGTAAATCTTCAGATGGTAAAACAAGTGTTGTATATTTAAATTTTCATTTTAGGTACGCTTTTCTAATTGCAAACATGCAACCCGTTGTTAAATGACAAAAGATGTTTTATTGCTAGGAGTTTATGGTAAGATTGCTGAACACCTTTTTTTTCAGAGCATAAATAAAGATTGGGATATTGGTTTTATAAAATAAACAATTCATTGTTCATGAAACACCTGACCATTAAGTCCATTTAATTGTTACGTAAAAAATATTCAAAGAAGACATGGATTGTAATGCTAATAAAACAAAAACAAACCCTGTTCTTTAGTCAAGTTTTTTAAGCATATACAAAAAATAAACATTTATTCTCAAAAAGTTACATTTCAAATGTTTTTTGCAGCCCTGTATAAGCCCAAGACAGTTAGAAAGAGGAGGATGACGTTGCAAGAGCAATCTTCTAAAGNTTTGTATTTCAGAAAAGTGATACAAATTAACGGTCAACGCCCTTCGGGCTTTTGCCCGTATTATTCTCTATATAGCATTCAAGGCTGTAATTTATGAGGAAGCTATTCTTAATCGTTTTAAACTAATTTGAATTTGAAAAAAAAATCCTGTGGATGATGCCGGTACTAGCCATGCTTTTGATTGGTTCAATTTCATTGGGACATTACTCAGCTATTTAGCAGATTTTCCGGAAACAACCAAGTTTTTGCGTTGGTCCAAATACACATGTGATGTGGGTCTTGCGATATGGTCCAAATCAGCATGTGACATAGGCGCGATAGCATTTTTGAACCGTTAAGTAAATAAACAAAATCAAAGGTCAGAGTTTTTCAACATTCATGATGTTCGCCAGTCTGTATTGGGAGGATTATACGTTTACCGTCATTTCTTTAAGCACGATTGTATGCTAGTCCATATAAACGGACTCCCTAAGAGCCTATGATAATTTTTGCTATCTCTTTTTACGAAATCATAGACCAGGGATGCAAATTAGTGGTTGCCCGTGAGCCCGGGGCAAGTAGATTTTAGCCCGGCAACTCAATTTCAAATGTTGGCAGTCCCGCTTTTTTAAAGCTTGAAAACTTTTAGTGCAGTTAAACATTTTATACAAATTGGCAACCATGGATCAATACCGGGTAATCATTATAATAATATTCATTCATGTATTGTTTATATTATGCGAGTCATATATGTCCGATTGAAACTAGTATGGTATGAAGTAAACAACCAACACAGTATTGAGATTGAAAAAGGGCATTTATTACAAATTACAAACATGTATAATTAAATATAGCATATATGTAATTGAATACCGGTATGTCTTATTAATTCATTTGTAATGGAGCTTAATTATGACAACAATATATCAAATAAGCTTATTGAACGTATATTGGGTCTTCACATGACAGTTGTAATAATAATAATACGTTTTACTAACCCGGCGTAACAAATTTCGTTTCACGTGACACATGATTGTTAGACTTGTATATATATAAAATATAGCAGTATATACATGTTTGAGACTAATAGAGCAATATGTGATAGTAATAGAATCGTTTACGTATATTAAGCTATCTTACAGTGTGCTGTATTTCACTAAATACCAATTATGCTCTTTTTCATCTTTTGAGTTTGGCATTGCCTTTTTACCAGGGAACAGAATAGCCGTGTGATGTTTGACAGGGGTGTCAATGGTCCTTTATTTTAAATCCGGAAAATTGTGTAAGGGGTCTGGGGCCGCAGGTCCCCAACAGGGATAAAGGGCAGAGCTCCCCCTAGTCAATATAAATTGACGCCATAGTCTTTTTACGATTTTTGCTTTGGCAGACTCTCTTATCAGAACGCGAATTATTTCAGCTTAGCTCCGCCCTAACTAATTAAACTTTTCAATAGTCTTTCAAGTTTCTATTTCTGATGAATACAATGTGAAATAGTATAAAACAGACTGACCGTATCACCGCATGCATGTTCTTCATTTTTTTTTTTTATAGAGAACGTCAAAAAGAAATTATAAGCGACGACAAATACGTTATCCGACAACGACAGTCCGAAAAATGTACGTGTTTTGCACATGAAATTAAATGTGCATATCGTTTGACTGCAGAACATGAAAACCAGCTACCAAGAAAATACATAATCAATATATAATTTGGTTAACATATTGCTTTACTATATGCTTTTGCACTGCTTTACTTTGCTAAATACATCACCGGAAATATTTAAAGATTGCGGACAATTGTAAGATTTTCGGAAAGTAGCGAGGAATTTTCGTAAGTTGCAGTTCATGTCCATGCCATCCGCTAACCAATCAGAAATGAATTAATAAAACTTCGGGCAAAATCGGTACCGAGCGCAAATTCCCGGAATACCGACAATATTAATTTCGTTATAAAATGGTCACGCACTCGAACGAATTTGCGTAAATTGATTATTCGTCGTATTATTTCCAAACGGTCTTTTCGGATTCTTTTTCATTGCAATTCAGGCGATCGATAGACAATTTGTACATCGCCAGAGCTGAGATTTTATCGCATTGGCAATCAGGCGATGGGTTAATTTTGCAGACTGATCAATGCATAACAATTCTTAAAATGCAGCCATATTGTTGTGTCATATAAAAACAAAACATATTAGTTAATGTAAACNGATTTTATCGCATTGGCGATCAGGCGATGGGTAAATTTTGCAGACTGGACAAGGGAAAGTAGTTTTCGTCTAATTCGCACGTGCTCAAACGACGAAAACAATATTTCATTAATCAACCTTAACAAAATAATAGCGATAATACCTTTCCCTGAATCACGAAAAACTCCTTATAAGCAAAACCACTGTAATCCATCGCCAATTATGCCCTAAAGGTTACAAAGTACGTGAATTATATGATCAAATTCCCGATTTACAAAACCGTTACACACGTGTATCGTTACAACTACACGACGGTGTCGATCAATTGAGAACAACGGTTAAAATACACTACAGTGTTAAATCGATGAAAAAGGGTTACATTATACTATACAAACAAATACTCAGTTATCCGAGTTAAAATAAATTATGATTTCTTACAAGTAAACATCTTATTATTAATAAACTTGGACCAATTAACTACTAATTAACAAAATTTACCAGATATTTAATTCTGCATGTTTTATGTTCTTCACATACCCTCCTAGATGTAGTAATTTATTGTTGTTTCCTGTAAACGACGTGACTCTGTTATTATGTTATATAAACTGTATTTGCTCATTCTTTTCACATGTTGTGAAAATGTGCATATTGAAAATAATCGAAACGATTTACATGGAAGGCCCCCAGGTAATCTTGTGATGCTTATGCATTTTCACCAATAATGTGACTTCAAGGTGCAAACTTTATCATCTCGCAATATTGCGTAATTAATTATCACAGACAAACTACTGGATGAACACATGACCATTTAACCATAAAAAAACACGCCGGTCTGCTGGTTCACCTCCTAGGGTGTTCTGGACACCGTCTGTAAACGCAGACGAGATTTTGTTTGAGAAATCCGCAGACGACAAATTTCGGGATATTCTGTTTAGACACGTAACAAGTGTCATTTATGCTTATTCGAAAACACGGTGAACTGCAGAAAACACTTGAAAACCACGTGACGTAATGTTGTGTTCGGTTAGATGTATCTGACTGTGGCCTGATGATCATTGGTTCTTTGAATACTACACAAGAAGGCATTTGGAATTTAATAAAAACTGTGTTACTGCATAACATTGAAAAAGAAACAGAAAAGCCAAAACGCTATGAAGACGGATTTCAAGAGAACGGACCCCGCTGTGGCTGCAGACTCTACCGACGGACAAGAGCGCAGTTAATGGGGCGGTAGCGGCACCAATATTTGGGCAGGACGTCGTTATACAATTGGCAATATACGTTGTGTTGGCCCCAAATACTTTGTTTCGGAAAAACTGCGGATGTAACTCTTGTTTGCTATTGGTGATGCACATATATGTGTATGCGTCATAAACAGGACCACCGACTATTTTACATCCCGTTAATGTTGCGATTGCACTTTCGGTGTTAACTAACAATTCTGATATTTTGTTAATAACCTTTTTTTGTCATTATAAGTGGTAAGTTGTCGATTAAAATGATGTTTTTTTACATGATGTGATAAGTTATTCAGAAAAGTAAAGTGAACGTGGTTTCAAACATGCTTTAACATTTATTATGTGAGTGGCAATGTTGATAGATCTGTTGTGTTTTTTGTTACTGTTTACGATAAATTTTCCTTATCAACAAACACATTTCATAATTTGTGTTAATTTTTCAAAAGTATATTTTGAAAAGGAAATAAGATCAAAGTTCATTGCAAGCTTCGTGGCTTGATACGTTCTGATGGCTACATTCTGATGGGGTCAGTAATATACAAAACAGTTATGAGTTTGTTGCGAAATACCTCTCATTCGGTTATTGTTGCAGCATAGCCATGCAGCCGCGTAAAATAACGAAGACAATGGGCATACAAGGGGCAGCTTCATCAACCAGGGATTCAAAACTGAAAGGGTGTTCCCCATAAGTTTAACAAAAATACGAAGGAAGCCTCTGTCATATTGAGGTCGTTGTGAAAGACGTAGGGAAGCGAGCCACAAGTGACAATGTTGGAGAAATGTAATTGACCGCTCACAAACTTCAGATTGGTACAAAACACAATCCAGTTGCTTCATACGAACGATACGTTTCCTTGAACGCAATTACGATCTATAGGGGACATGATGACATGAGGTAAGCCCACACACCTCATGATGCTCACATCATGTATTGGGCGATATACGCGTTGAGGATATTGCCCATAGGGCGCATTTGAAATTGACTTAGTTCTAGTGTTAAATCTTAGAGGCAGAGGGCCATGTATCCTGAGTTAGAAAAGAACGTTTCATGAGATATACGCCTGGTAAAAGGGCACATACGATCTAACTGCCCCCACCCCTCCCCCGAATCATCTACACCGGAAGACATATAGCGATTGTCTTATCCGTCCGTCCATACGCCGTCTGTACCCACAATGAAACGTTTCGTCTAACATAAATGCTTTGAAACTTGCATGGATGATGTCTTTGAATACATTTTCACGCCCACATCATATTTAATATTGGCTTTTGGACTTTAATCGGAAGGTCCAAATTTTTGGTTATCCCCCCAAAAAAGCGTTTCTTCTTTATGTCAACATTGATTGCTAAAATGCTTTGATCCTTGCATGGATGTAATCTATTAAAACTCTCAACAAACCCAATACCCCTGACCTCATTTTGACCTTTACTTTGACCCACTAATATGCAAATGGACAAATGATAATACTGAATATGCCTTTATTGAACGCAGCCTCATTGTTTAACATAAGGCAATATTTCGTGCCATATTGTAGTATGGGCTGAATCGTGTTTAGCTCACTGGAGAGATCTTCAAACGCAACGGAGCTAGCCGACCCGTATATTGATGGCGTTCACGATGTTTTTCTTTGCAAAGTATGTCTGCTGAAGGAAATACTAAACCTAAAGTACCCAAAACTGACAACAATTTTTGAATTTTACTTAAAACTAACGAATTTTTAACGAACATAAACGTGTACTATTTTGAAGTTCAAACTAATTATCGAGATAACATTCGCATACGCAAGATTCATCGAAAGAGGTGCACAAACACGTTGACAAGACTCATATTTTGCGATGATACACGTAAGCAGGAAATCAACAAAAAAATATAAAAAAAATACAGATATGGCGAAAAACTTTGGACAAAACGTATTCAATATCTATAATACAAACGTGTTACGATAAACGTTGTAGGATAAACATCCGGATACACATAAGTAAGTTAGATATTTGATAACCTTGTTGTCCAGATAAATTTAACGAATAGAAAAAAAATGTCATTCTTATGATATTAACAGTAAAATAGTTATAATAAATTAATTTAAAATATACATCGGTATTTCATTCGTAAAAAGTAGTAACTCTTATTCGAACCTTATTGCTCAGTAGATATTTTTCGAAAGGCGGTTCTATGCAACCATTCACGTGATTGATATTCAATATGGTCAACGTTCAGTATCTAGTACATATTATAAGCTCAACTGTTGTTTTTTTTTTAAATTAATATATATATATATATATATATATATATATATAT
>VMBQ01007198.1:2896-26006 GCA_007657795.1 Dreissena rostriformis | reverse complement strand
CTAGAATTTAGCGTGCGCATGCAATCGTTCGAAAGACATGACAGCAATGCCCTCCAGCGACTTTGATTCGCTGTATGCAAATACTTTCCATGGAACCCGTGTGTGTGTCTTCATTTTTATCGAGTGCACCGGGATTGTCTCCCATATGGCCATCGCCCCCAGAAGACGTGTTAGTTGGTTACGGGGGATAGTGCAAGATACAGGAGACACCCCGTTCCAGAGGTGACCCTGGGTCTTTTAGTGCCCGGTGTATAGCACCTAGTACACTGCACCTCGGTTTAACGTCTCATGCGAAAGACGAGTTAGTAGGTTAGGTGCAGCGGGGGATCGAACCAGCGATCTCTGGATTGTGAAACCAGTGTGTTACCACTAGACCACGGATCCGCTAAAATTTTCATGCAATCACATCGTGACCCACTTTTAAAGAGGTTCTTTCTACTAACTCGTCTTTCGCATGAGACGTTAAACCGAGGTGCAGTGTACTAGGTGCTATACACCGGGCTGTAATATGTTCTTTAAATAGAGATAGCCTAATTAGAGGCGATAATAAAGTGTGNGCTCAAGTTCCATCTGAAGCTCAAAACGTCAACATGTAAATGTATCTAAAATTAATACCTCACGAAGTCAATTTAATCTGTGATATTTTTGTGCTCAATATATGTGTTTGTTATTAAGTTAATATGTTTTTAAGCTTCTGTGAAAATTGTAAATGTTATTATTTAACATGTATGTGCCGAATAAACCTACCGTATTTTACCATGTATACCGCGCAGTTTTTTACCTCAAAGTTTCCCATTAAAAAGTTGATACGTGTTATACATTGGTACGAAGCAATCCTGGTTGAAAAAATGTGAAAAAGTCATTTCCTAAACGTAAATAAGCGTAAAAGCCGCCATTTTGTTATTTCAGACAACTACAGAAAACTTAACCCTATAATCTTATAGAGTGAAGGGGTTGTTGTCGAAACAACAAATATTGTGCAAAGTAGGTACGAACGGGGTAGCAACAGTTTGGACAACTTGTTGAGACGCTAATTGGCATTTGAGACACTAATTGACATTTGACAACGTGAAAATATGCAATTGCACCTCAGTGTGTATAAATATTGAACGTTCAACAGTGTTTTGTTAAAAGTTCAGTTGCTATCGTCTTTACGAGTTTTTATTCATCTTCAAATTAAAAGCCCAGGCTTTCCCCGAGGAAGAATTACATGATGTACATGATTTCTTATTTGCCATGTTTTACATGAAATGCACGAGGACTGTTAATTTGTTGTTGGGAAATTACAAAATTGTCAGAAAAATATAGTGCTATGCAACCCATGCTCCGTATCATAATGACACTTCCTATTGTTGGATACAAAATTAAGCTTTTCAATGAACCGGATTATTGATTGCGCAATAGTAAAAATGGCGACCATTTTCGGTCTTTTTGCTAGTTTTTTTGGTCGTAAATTATTTTTTTCTCCATTTTGGCTTTTAAAAATTGGGTGCGCGTTATACATGGGTGCGCGGTATACATTGTTAAATACAGTATCTTTCTATCTATTTATAATTTATCAAAACATCCGCGTGAAAAGGAACTTCATGAAGTGAATTTAAATCATGTGGGAATGTTCCCTGCAATATTCGCATGATACTTTTTATTACTAAAAATTGTACCAATATCTCAAAATGAGCATGTATCGCTATAGTGGATTAAACAAAAGAATTATGAACAACGTATCAAATGGAAGTTCATTCTAGCCTTAATTAATTCTTATTTGTCATTCTAATTTCTTTCAAACAGGCTTTCTACGCTGTCAGCAAGGGCCTTGAAGGACAGTGGCACCCATGTGTCTGAATACCCCAAATGCTTGAAATTCCATATAAGGGTACCTCTGTTATGAATTTTCAATTCAGGAGTACCCATGTACTTAAATTTCCAATTATTTTTGTGTGCTTGTTTAAGCTTTTCAGTAATGGAGCCAAGCATATACATGTAGGACACATAAAATTTGCCTCAACATACAAATTAACTCACCAAAAGTTAAAGATTATTCTTACAAAGCAATAGTCGACCTAAATTTAATACTCCTACAGAAGGTCTGGGACCCACATAATAAAGCTCAAATAATTCAACTGGAAAAAGTCCAAAGACATGCAGCCAAATATGTAACAAACAGATATCACAACACAAGCTCAGTAACAAATATGATAAGACACCCTCGATTGGCCCAGGCTTGAAACATGCAGAACAAAAGTCAGTCTCATCATGCTATATAAAATTATCCACTATGTAGTTGCCATCATTCCTCCTGATAACCTTCTTGTTCCTGTCGACCCCTGATCCAGACTCAGCAGTAACCATTGATCATACAAACCTAAAAAGTCTTGTATACATTCTCATTCTACCCAAGAACAGTTATCCAATGGAATTCACTAGCTCTCCATATAGACCAGTTGACGAGTGACGTCACGCGCACCTGCANGTGCGCGTTATACATGGGTGCGCGGTATACATGGTAAAATACGGTAATAATATTTCACAGAAATAGAAACATTAAATTATGATTATCTTCGGGAATCTACGTCCCCAGGCTACAAATACTTTAAGTTGTTCTTCATCGTTATTGGGAAACAGAACAAAACTATTGTATATCATAGAGAAATTTATAATTAATGGAATTTATTTATTCACCACGAACAATACAAAGGTATACATATCTTTTCCGAATTACCCTTTTCTCGAATGAAATTTTCTTATAACAAACCTCCACCGTGATCTGCCGTGCGTCCACAGCAATCCGCGATAAGTCCACGGCGTTCCGCGGTGACTTCTAACTGTGTTAGTGTCTGCGGCATTTTTGTGAGGACGAGAGAAACAGCAGAGAAAACACCGCGAACCAGAAACAATATCGCCGCGATTGTCCGCTCGCAGGCGTGTTTGTCCTCTGTGGCAGCGCGGATTTTTAAAAATCCGCGAGAGCTGTACTGTACATGTTAAAGCTTTGTATGAAGCGTAATTGATATTAGATGAAATGTGTCATCTTTGGTTAAACAAGAGATTGGACCCTCTGCATAAGTCTGAGCCAAAAGTTGGTCAGTGTCAACAGCAGCATGAAGTAGGGTTGATTTGGATGTGTTGATAGTGTTCCAAGGACAACATCCATGCAAGTATGAAAGCTTTGTACGAAACATAATTGATATTATATGGAACGTGTCATTTTGTGTTAACATTGTACAGATGGAAGGATAGGTCAATCAACATATACCTCCCACATCAGTCAATTCCAGGGCATACACAATATTTAGGGATCAGTCTACTCTTAAATATATTTATGTTCATAGGTGGATCCAAGGGGGGCAAAACGGCGTACACCCCCCCCCCTAAAATCGCCCAAGTAAAGTCAATTCATTTGATGTTTCACACTTAACTAGATCTAAATCACCTATTTAAATTCATGTTTCTTCTTTTTCGTACACAACATTTCCCACTAATCACAGACAATCGCTAAATGTTTTAACTTTAGACTCTCTGTCGCCCTGTTTTATCTATCCGTATAACGTATAAACTAAGAACTTTTTTGGCATTATAAGAAGGTACTTTGATGAAAGTACATTAGGCGTGACATGCTTGAGAAGGGGTTGTCAAAGCCTTCAAAATCACTAAAATCATGGAGCTTACAGGGTTGCTTCGACCCCCTGCACCCCCTAGTAGGGCTTTGCCCTGCTCCCTGACTGGACCCCCTTCAATATCCCACCCTCCTTACCATGGCAGAAATCCTGCATCTGCCTCTGATGTTAGTACTAGACACACTTTGGTTTCTCAAAGTGATCAACGGAAATGGAAACTGGTGAGGAGTGTCAAGCAGATCTTATAAACAGAAGGGCATACTAAAATGTTGACTGTGCAGGACAGATAGATAAGTATTGCTATTATGTACACCCTAGTTCACGCATACAATAACAACCACATTAAACAGGATAAGAGTTACTGTATAAGTGAATATTTCCGCATGTCGAAAAGTTAGCGAATTCAAAATAACAGGCATTTAGCGTGCGGAAATGTTAGCGAATCAATAAAACACGTCGATTGAAAACTAAATAAACAGGCCTGATTAAAAAATATGTTAACACAAACTAACTAGCATAATTACAATAACATTTTTTTAATGAACGTATTGCGACACATGTTACAGATAAATAGTTATTTTTTCACACCTCGAGGAAACTGTGAAAATGTTTGTCGTGTCAGCCCATTGTTTTTTAATAAAATCTGCGATCAAGTTTGTCACTTAACGTCCCAGATTGCAAACTCTTTAAACCGCAGACTGTGGGTCAATACCTCACTGTATTATTCAACACAACAAATTAATACGCAGTCTGCATCAACACTGGTCAGAGCCGGTCATAGAGATAAAGGTAAATGGATGGTGTGAAAACAAAACAAAGGTGTAACCGTACATCTTTTGGGCTAAGATACACAATTCAACGTAAATTTCTACCTCAATGGCGGCGCAATTTTGGCCTAGCAGAAAATTTAGCGAATTTATTGCGTTCGTGAAATTTGCACATTTTTCCACTTCGCTCACTTTACCACTTATACAGTAACCACTGATGTATCAGATAGTATACTGATAATTGCTAACAATTGTTTCTATGTATTCATAGCTCTGGATTCATAAAAACATTGTGAATTTTGACCAGAAAACACTAGTTGGACTGCCACATTTTTGCTGACAGGCTAGAAAAGCTTAGAAAGGCAACATACATGTAATATTATCTGCAACATAACACTTTTTTAAATTTAAATACAATAACCTTAAGGATGTTTCTTATTAGTTGTTTATATTTGTATGACAAGAGAATTTTTGTGTAACTGCTAACTGCTCAAAATGTATGTTTTGTTGTTGAAAATGATAAATGAAATAGAAATGTAATTTAATAGATTGTGGTTAATTTACACTATTAACTTAAAAAAATAAGATCCAGGCCATGCAATTTTGTAATGTAATAAAAAGAAGATATAACCCTGCCATATCACAAACTTGGATACCAATTAGGACATCACTGTACAAAAACATAATGTCTTTGTCATGGTATGGTTGTCCATCATTATGTTGTATTATGCAGCAAACACAATGACCATATTTTGCAAACCAAGATTTAAATATTTGTTATGTTAATTAATTATCTATGATAAGAGTCATTCTTTTTTTGTGAAGCTTTATCAGCAAGCTTGCGGCAAGCATGTTAAAATAGCTTGCGATTTTGGTTTGGGCATTCCCAAAATGGTGAAAAAAACACTGGTCTGGCTGGCTTCATAATATATGAACACCACAGGAATTTCAGTTGAAACCTATGCTACTATTTTTAGACAAGACAAAGGGTATATTAAATATTCTAGTCTGATCGGGATATAGATTGCTGAAACTTCATGATATAATAAAATTATTCAGAGATTGGTTACAATATTTTACAATTGGAAATGGAAGTGAGATATTCGAGTCATATCAGTACAAGGGAAACAACTCAAAAGTAAAAATTGTACCTCTGTTTGTCCAGGAATTTTAAGTTAATTAGAGTTGTTCCATTAATTTAATGAAATTTAAGAAGTATTTAATATCTTTATGNCCAAGCATAAATATCTGCATATAAAACATAATCAAATACAAATATACTCAATAAACGGTACAATAATATACTTACCTTTACGCACCACATACATTTATTTCCAAACAATATTACACCAAGCATAAATATCTGCATATAAAACATAATCAAATACAAATATACTCAATAAACGGTACAATAATATACTTACCTTTACGCACCACATACATTTATTTCCAAACAATATTACACCAAAAATAAATATTTACAACTATGTACACAACAACACTTCTGTCTCTTAAATGTCCATGTTCTTTTTCAGACATTTTCGTCGTGGATTGGGTCATGTGTTGAATCGGGCCCAAGGCCTGCGATGTTGCTGCATCGCCTCAGAAGTTGAGTGGTGGTGATTTCATCGTCCTCATATTGGTCCCAGGTGTCGAACAGTTTTCCGTGGACGTCCTTGTATTTCCTTTTACGGATACGGGCAAGCGCGTGCTCCGACACTAGACGAATCGTCAAGTCCACTGTCGCCGGATCCACGTGCGCTCAACGTAATTGACGACATTCAGAAGAGGACCGCCAACCTGGAATAAGCAAAATTTATGACATATGCGTACAATACATTGTGATTATTGTATTTTTTTTATAATATATAATGTTATTAACAATAGAAGTAATGTGTATACCATAAATAATTATGAGGTAAGTAATAATTATTATTAGTACCTCTTCAGCCTGTAGCATCATCTGTTCGAAGGCAGGAATGACGTGTTCGCTCGGTAGATACGGCAAGGACATGAGCTTCCTCAAGAAGAGGAACTTGTCGCCCTTTGCCGCATAAGCTGTCGCGAGACCCTCATTTACCACCTTCCTGTACACACGTTGGTTCCAGTGGAACACGCAGCCCTTAACGGTCGCTCTTGGGTACAATTGCCGTATCGCCTGCCACGCGGCTGAAACAAAAAATAAATATTATTATAACGTTAAGTAAGAAATAGATTATACATGTTGATCCATTATGTAGTGTTTCATCTACAGAATACACTAGTTAGCACCATTAAAGGAACTCCATTTAAGGAACAAGCACTATACTATTTATTATTTAACAATTCGCCGTACATGACTTTAACTATTCGCCGTACACGACTTTTGCCATAAACAACTATTCGCCGTACACTACAGTTATTTTATTGTAATAGATGTCCACGAACAAAAATCAAACCGAGACCAGAAATAGCGTTAAGATGATATATATATAATGCCTATAAGAATTGGAAATCAACACCATTAACGATGACAAAACATGAAATCATAAAATGAAATATAGTTTTGTGATAGACGGAATGACGGAATGACGGACAGAGGGACAGCACCAATATATCCCTCCGCCTTTGGCGGGGAAAAACTACACTGAATACGTGAACTTGAATATTTACATTCCAGTGTGTTTATTCAAACTAAAGTGTCATATCCACANTATATAATGAGTCCTCTACCAGCCTTTTTTGATCTGTCTTTACGTTCAAATACTAAGTCGTTAATTAATAGATCTTTATCATCAATTGAACCTGTTAAACACGTTTCACTCAAAACAAATATATCAACGGACCCTGGTTCTCCCATTATAAGTTTAACTTCATTTAATTTCGGAAAGATGTGTTGAATATTTAAACTTGCTAAATGAATACGTTGTTCGCTAAAAGTAAAAACGTTTTTATTACAATTTATCCTTGAAATTATTATTCGTTTTAAGAGGAGGCATTTTTGACAAATCAACGTTTTTGTTAACATTTAGATACTTGTATGAATCGTCATTGCTATTACAATACAACGTACATGTATTTTTAGAAACAAAAATAGTGTCAGGTTGAATATTATTATAGTCATTAATTATTTTGTTACATTATAGTGTTTACGTTTTGAAATGGGTTTTTGAATCATGATTCCCAGGTTCATGCACTTCAATTCTACAGCTAAATCGTTAATGTATAGTCCGAATAAGGTATGCGAAATTTTATTTCCCTGTTCAACGGAGCATTCTATGTCAAAGTAGCCGTTAGGTGTCCATTAACATCAACTTGTGCACTAGAAGTGCTATACAGATGTCGCAGTATATTATAGAAATTTCCTTGAGCGCCCACGAATAATAGTTTTGCCAACAAGCAGTCTCTGTCAACCCGATCAAATGCCTTCATCATGTCGATAAAGCACGCGTATGTCGTTAAGCCTTGCGATTTTCTATTTCGAATTATAGAGCACAGTGTAAATAGATGGTCTTTACAGGAACGCAGTTTCCGGAAGCCGTTTTGTTTATCTACTAGTATATCGTTCAAGTCCAGATATTTTTGTAATTCGGTTGTTCAATACACTTGAGAAAATTTTGCTGATCGCCGGAAGTAGACTTATTCCGCGGTAGTTGAGCGGTATACGACGATCGCTTGTGCTATTTTTCGGTATAGGCCTAATGACAGACGATGACCATTACGCGGGCGTTATCCCGATGATAAAACATTTATTTTATAGTTCATGAAGGATTGTGTATGAGTTTTCATTCTTAAACGCTTCATACGGGAGTCTTCACCACATGCTTTGCCATTTTTGCAATTCAGTGCAGCCTTTTTTATTTCAGCAATGGAAATGTTATCGTTCAAAATTGATCACGAGTTATCCTCCTGGCTTTCAATACAGTGTTCTTCCAGGTCGGTGTTGAATTGTTTGACATCGTTACAAAATTGGTCGTCATAGTTTGCTCCTTCACAAGCTTTTGCTTTGTTAAATAAGTTCTAATAATCAGTCTTCGACATTTTGAATACACGATCGTCAACCTTTAGTTTAATCAGCAGTCAGCTAATATCGGTCGCGTTCTGACAAAACTGGGCATAATGCATGTGCGTAAAGTGTCGTCCCAGATTAGCCTGTGCAGTCCGCACAGGCTTATCCGGGATGACACTTTCCGCCTAAACTGGATTTTCGCTAAGAAGAGACATCATTTAAACGAAAAATTCCATAAAAGCGGAAATTGTCGTCCCTAATTAGCCTGTGCGTACTGCACAGGCTTATCTGGGCTGACAATTTACGCACAAGCATTATGCCCAGTTTTCTCAGAGCACGACACAATAAGGTGACAAAATTTACACTGAGCAACCAAGAATGGATACTTATTTAGATTTCGTGCATGTTCAACTGAAATTAACTGTTTAATGATTTTCGCTGAAAGTAAATATTTTTAGATTTTGTTATTTTGTGACTTTTTTATTTTAGCTTGTTTAATCATAATTCATCGAATCGTGAATCAATATGATTTAAATTACCGGTACTAGGATATATAAAAATATAATGTATTTGTTCATATTCCAAATTTCGACGAAATCCGTTGCTAAATAATTGAGAAATTATGAAAAATGTGTTTCGTTTAAAGTGCCTTAAGTGTATATTCCAATCTAACTGTGTTTATGCGCACAAAGCGATTAGTCTGATTTTGACTCATGGTTACAGCATTGTGACAGCGCTAAATTTGAAGTTGACTCACACCACTGAATAACCTCGTTTTGGGGTCAAGTAAGTACACAGTCAAATATAATATAAACAACAATACGCAGATAAGATTTTTGATTTTATTACATATGCGTGAAGCGTTGCAAAAGCTTTGTGCTATACAAAAAGCTATACGTGTACATTTGCATGCAAACAAAGACCTAGACCCCCGGGAAGTCGGTAGCTATAGAAACAAAACATCCATGATATAATATGTTCTCTGTGGAGAAAGACAACAACAAAATAAGTTTAATTCGAATGCGGTATCTTCAGTAACAGACCTATTTAATTGTATTAACATTTTGAATTCATATCAATTGTTTATCATTTTGTACCAAATATCACATTTGATATCTAACTTATCCAGCCAGTTTTCGTTTGATTGCATACAACCCGGCCAAACTAACTCAGTTTTTTCCTCTTCACTAATGTTAAAAACTTAATACAAAATACATAGAAAAAACATTATTTATGAACAGTTCCTTCCAATTTGAACACGCATTATATGAAAATAAGAATATTTCAGATGCTTGAAACGGTCTTATTTAGTTATGCATTTACATATAATCGTCATATAATCGTCATTTAAAACAAATCAATAATACCAAGTTAGCCACCTGAATAACATTAAAATGGGTCAATGAACATTTGATTTCATTTTAATAGAGATGGATGTGGATGAAAACACCTGGCTTACAACCTATTATTCAAATAGCCCTGAGTGACACGACTCATTACTCAAGCGAGCGCTCAGTCATGATTTGTACATAATTTTCTAAATTCAGATAGGAAGATGATAAGGGACCTTTTATTTTTTAATACAGATCCAAACTAGTCAGATTTGGTGATTAGAAATGTGAACGCAGTTGAATACCACCTTATATAGTTGAATACCACCTTATGTAGTTGAATACCACCTTATGTAGTTGAATACCACCTTATGTAGCTATTTCAATACACGGTAACTCATGCACATAATAATGTACAATGTATATTACATCCCAAATAGAAATCTTGTCAGTAACAATAATATAAAGTTATAAATGTAAGAGAGTACTAGTCGATACATGTTTAAGTATACATGAATACAAACACAAATCTAACACAAAACTTGAAACTATGGACGGATTCATTGTGTTTTATGAAAGACATGTAGTCTTTTAAACAAGCCAATTGTAAATGCAATGATTTTCTATTACACAGTTCATATCGAAACATTATATTGATTTTAGTGTTTTAAAAAAGGTTTTGAAATGGATAAACATGTCCTCACACGAATTGTTAAAGCGGCAACTACAGTGGTTTTAATTTAAAATTAAAAGATGTCAATTTGTATAAGTCATATTTCTCAATTCAATTGTAAACAAAATAATAGTACATTAACTTCAAGAACGACTACATGTTTCGATTAATAGAAAACATTTTTTTTTGTAAAATAAATACGAGAAGAAAAAAAAAACACATGAGCAAAATACAAGCAAGCTATAGAGTTTATAGGAAACACACAGCGCCCAGTCGGAAGCCGAATTTCTGTCCTTGTTTTCCGTAATCCTTGGGCAAGAAATCGACAATGGGAAGGCGAGAGGACTTGGTTCTGATCTGGAATACTGTATGGCCCGATGTCTTGTCCTGCAACACAAACATGACCAGATGAACGGCACAGGCTAATCTGGGACGTTACTTTATTGATCTAAAGCGGTATTACAAGGTTCAACTCCTTATCCATTAAAACGATAATACATATGTCACGCCCTTATTCAATCGTATTCATCTAATAGGAATTCCATTCAAATAACCTGTTAAAATGAGTACACATCATTGAGTGATTGAATGGGCTGCAGCAAAACTAACTCTCAAGTCTGTTTTCTTTTATGATAAATTAATCTAAAGTTGATGATAAAATGTCTTAACTCTTCCATTATAAACTATGTTTAAGCAATTATTTTGAAAAAAAAAGTTGTTATGTACTGTTATATCCCAATGGGATAAGGTTCGACTTCATCTAAATGCACATCTTCATTGGCAAAAACGTAGTTTGAATATAAGAACAAATCATATTGACAAAACATGCAAATATGAACAAATTCCAAAAACTAACAGCAGAAAAATGAAAATAACAAAATGACAGCTGCGCAGTGAATATAAATTCCCGACTCTTCATGATTTGGCTATTTGCAGACGTTAATTCTGAACGCGAATAATTTCCGTTAAACAGCAACGAAACAAATATAACAGCAAAACTGAGGCACCCACCTGGCAGCCATCTTGGAGAACGCTTATCCCGTCCAGATTGTCGGTCTCAAACAGGTGCTCGTTGAGGCCGAGAAGAGAGAGGGCGTTGTCCATGCTCTGCGTTGATTGGTCGAACCAGCCGCTCGCGCCCTCGCAGACGAACACGAAGGTCTGAGAGGCGGTATCCGACTTCATCGAGAGTGAGGTAATCTGCTCATTGTAGCGGATCTGAAATGTGGTGTGTACATATGAACATGTAGACAGGGCTGTCCGGTTAGCGCAGTGGTTGGTACACGCGCTTCTCATTTATGCGACCCGGGTTAAATCCCCGTTCCAGGAAGCATATGAGGACAGATGGGGTTTCCTCGGCGTACTCCGGTTTCCCCCACAACACAAGACCACACCAATATTTGACAATCTTTCAGTTACAACTAAATAACTGGATATTGCAGCTTTAATTAAAAATTCGTCCTAACTTTTGTAAGTCTAGTATATTAATTGGAATTATGTAGGAGTGCTAGGACACACTCTGGGTCCACACATAATGCAGCCTCATGCACGTAAGGACCTAATAAACTTGGAATTACACACAAGCACACACGAATATGGGGTAATAGTGTTGGTGTGGTCGATCTGCAAGTTCGGGTATACCGAACATTTCAAATCGTTTAGGACGGCTTTCTATTTAGAGAAACAAGAGACAATATGCTATTTGTTGATGATCTTCGAGTAAGGTATACAGTTATGAAAACAGCAAGGAGAGATAATCTGCTTATTTAACTAAGTGAATTCGTGGAAATCAAAGTATACGTTTCATACCTCAAAGCCGCCTTGCATTTCGCTGAACCATTCATCGTCGCCATTCTTCTTCCAGTATTGCAGAGGTTTCTATAAAATAAAGATAGGTTTTCACAATCAGTTGAAATAAACATTTATAAACAAAGCACGAATTGTATCAGCATCCATTCACAAGTCACTACTTTATGTTGTAGCCTATCAGCATCCATTCACAAGTCACTACTTTATGTTGTAGCCTGTATCAGCATCCATTCACAAGTCACTACTTTATGTTGTAGCACGCATTGTATCAGCATCCATTCACAAGTCACTACTTTATGTTGTAGTCTAAGTACATGTTAAGAAGAAACAAGAGATGTGTTTGTCAGAATCTGTGTGACGTAATTGACACATTGTTGTTCGTAAGGCACACACACAGGAACAAAACACCAGTTCATAAGAGTTTTCATCGCGATTTTTTTCTGTTGAATATTTTCTAATACAACGCTTGCTAATATTCGTGAAATACAACCTAACAGCGTGGCGGGCCAATATGGCCGCCACGACACCAAAGCGTGACCGCTCTAGTCACTAGCTAAGGGTGGACTCCTCTCCCTGCCCAAAGTACCCATTAACATCAAATAATACTATTCCTCATACATATTTGATTGGTCAAAGCATTTTACTGACTTTGTTGATTTCTAATTGGTCTGGCCATATAGATGCCTTGCATTAAATTAATGTTCCACAGGACACTCCTTAGGAGTATAGTAACCACATTATTTGTGTGTTTACCCATTTATCAAATAATCCTCTTAGATATCTGGTTCGACTATTCAATGTAACGTCTTCATGCATAATCCAATGGTTATGAGAGATAATTTAATAGGATTAAGATTCCCGTTGCAGCACTCTGTATGTTAAGCGACACAAGGTATACTAACAATCCCCTTGACCGGCAAAGCTTAATAGATATATGAAATACTTAGTATGATTAGAATTTCCGTGTCAAAACCTCTGACCATTTTATCAACTGAGATAATATAGTATTTAAGTAACAAATTTCTCCATTTAGAATATCGTATCTTTGACCTGTCAAATTGTTGACTTTTGCAGTGAATGTAAGGTATGTCATGTTTCTACATGCAAGAAAATCAAATCCTATAATCATGGCCAATATATCATAAAGATTTGCTATTAAATTTCCAAACTTCATTAATGTTATTCTTGTTCCTAACCTTCAAATATTTTCTTTATAGAACCCTTATTATTATAATATAAGATTTATCATTAATTACCANTTAACAAAATACTATCAGAATAGCAAACAGTTTGGATCCTGATGAGACGCCACGTTCTGTGGCGTCTCATCTGGATCCAAACTGTTTGCAAAGGCCTTCAAAATCCGGTTCCGAAGAAACAAGAGATGTGTTTGTCAGAATCTGTGTGACGTAATTGACACATTGTTGTTCGTTGGGCACACACACAGGAACAAAACACCAGTTCATAAGAGTTTTCATCGCGATTTATTTCTGTTGAATATTTTCTAATACAACGCTTGCTAATGTTCGTGAAATACAACCTAACAGCGTGGCGGGCCAACATGGCCGCCACGACACGAAAGCGTGACCGCTCTAGTCACTAGCTAAGGGTGGACTCCTATCCCTGCCCAAAGTACCCATACACATCAAATAATACTATTCCTCATACATATTTGATTGGTCAAAGCATTTTACTGACTACCTGTTGATTTCTTATTGGTCTGGCCATATAGATGCCTTGCTACTTGTTAATTGCCGATTGGTTGACCATTAAATTAATGTTCCACAGGACACTCCTTAGGAGTATAGTAACCACATTATCTGTGTGTTTACCCATTTATCGAATAATCCTCTTAGATATCTGGTTCGACTATTCAATGTAATGTCTTCATGCATAATCCAATGGATATGAGAGATAATTTAATAGGATTAAGATTCCCGTTGAAGCACTCTGTATGTTTAGCGACACAAGGTATACTAACAATCCCCTTGACCGGAATAGCGTAATAGATATATGAAATACTTAGTATGATTAGAATTTCCGTGTCAATACCTCTGACCATTTTATCAACTGAGATAATACAGTATTTAAGTAACAGATTTCTCCATTTAGAATATCATATCTTTGACCTTTCAAATTGTTGACTTTTGCAGTGAATGTAAGGTATGTCATGTTTCAACATGCAAGAAAATCAAATCCTATAATCATGGCCAATATATCATAAAGATTTGCTATTAAATTTCCAAACTTCATTAATGTTATTATTGTTCCTAACATTTAAATATTTTCTGTATAGAACCCTTATTATTATAATATAAGATTTATCATTAATTACCATTGTATAACATAATATTTATGTTTTAAGAATAAACAATATGCATATGCTACGTTACAACACAATGCCCCATAATACGCCGCTTTGATGTTTTACCTTTGACCTTGAAGGATGACCTTAACCTTGACATTTCCTCACTCAAAATGTGCAGCGCCATGAGATACACATGTATGCCAAATATGAAGTTGCTATCTTCAATATTGCAAAAGTTATGAGCAAGGTTGAAGTTTTAAGACAGACAAACAGAATGACGGACAAACAGAATGACAGACAGGCCAAAAACAATATACCCCCTTTTTAAACCCCCTTTTTTAAAAAGGGGGCATAAAAAACATGTTTCATGTGCGATTACGGTTAATTAATACACGTATATTATATTAAACTGATACGCAATCTGTACTGAACTACAATATTTACAGCCATGGGTTCAAGCTCAATCTGAAAATGCGCTGCTTTGAAATATTTCCTTAAATCTACAAAATAGTAATTTAAATGAACATTTTATTTTTAATTGTCTTTGAAATACAGCTGGTGTTTCTTCTTGACTGTAAGCTTTACAACAAATATGACTTTTAAGCATTTTAAATGGTCCGTTGGTGCATGCGAATCATTAAGTCAGGACAGTTGCATTTAGTAGAGACAAGCCAACCAGCAATACAATCTATTTGGGCCGCGCTCTGAGAACTGGTGGCTGAATACATGTGCGTAAAGTGTCTTCCCAGATTAGCTTGAGAAGTCCGCACAGGTTAATCAGGGATGATACTTTCCGCTTATACGGAATTCTTCGTTTAAAGGAAGTCAAGTGGTTACCTCGTGGGTATTGGACATGGGTTCCAGGCACGTCTGGCCACCTCCGGTCATGTTACAGAACACCTCAAAGGCGTCAGCAACTCCACCAAGGTTCGGATCAACCCAGTACATGCCTGTTGGCAAAAGAACACAAATAAATTTGACAATAAATTATAATTGTGTACATTTGAGTGTAAAACAAACAGTCGAAATTCAATAGAAATTTGACATTGTATAAGCAATACAATAATACGTCCACGGAGAATATGCGAAAGTCATTTAGCTGTTTTGAACCAGCACATCGTTTATTTGTTTATATAAAATATTCGTCCTGTTAAGCGCTTTCTCACATTTGATAAAAATGTCTCAATGTTTGTAAGAACATAGAGATTTAAATTCCCATGAGAGGAGACATTTCAATATACATGTCTATTTTGGATATACCTTCGTTTGTGCTACTTGTATTGATAAACCATGTACTTTAAATTGATAAAATAACCAGCTCAGTTATTGTCTATCTGACTGAGAAGAAAGCGAATGACATAAGGATAAAATACCAGGCAATCATTTGATCTGGCTTAGAAAATGAAAATCGACATGTACGTGTTTGAACGGGATTAGAAAGTGTACTTCGAAATGTATGAGGTCTTTCCGCGCCTAAGGCTGCATTATCCCTTTGAGCGCTGGAACCGGATTTTGAAGGCCTTTGCAAACAGTTTGGATCCAGATGAGACGCCACAAAACGTGGCGTCTCATCAGGATCCAAACTGTTTGCTATTCTGATAGTATTCTTTGAACAAAAATCGAAGAAAATGCTAATTTTAGAAATTTAGCAGACAACATTTTAGCAGACGACAAATTTCCCAGCATGCAAAGGGCTAAGGCTGCATTATGTATGGACCAAGAGTGTGTCTCAGCACTTCTATCCAATTTACTTACTAGACTCCCGACAGCCTACAGTAGGGTTTAGAACGAAAGACAAAGAGTACTATATAGTTCTGCTCCTGACACTAGGTTGTTATTACATAAGATCCGTTCTTAGAACATAAATAAAGGACGCCGGAGTTAGAACGCTTAAATGTGATGTAGCAACAATAGCAAATGTCCCATCTACAAACCGTCCCGCTAGTTAACACCAAATTGTGCATGATAGTCAATCGAATCTCAAACATTGAGAAAAAAACTCAAAGTGAAGACAGAATATTGACTTAAGTATGTTCCTGATACTTGGCCCAGAGTAAATCCCCCGTCTACATACCATTCTGCGAGTCTGGGTAGGCGTTCCGGATGTCCCTGCAGCTGGCAGCCGGGCTGTCCATGGTTCCCGGCGGGAACTTGAGCTCGTCGACGACGTTGGAGATCTTCACGATGTGGTTCCACATCTTGTCCACGAACAGATGCACGCCCTCCTTAAGGGTCACCTAAAACCATGATGATTAAGGGAAAATTAATAATGAGCTTCGCTCATGTGCGTAAAGTGTCGTCCCAGAATAGCCTGTGCAGTCCGCACAGGCTAATCAAGGACACAACTTTCAGCTTAAACTGGATTATCGCCAAGATGAGACTTCCTTTAAAAGAAAAATACCATAAAAGCGGACAGTGTCGTCCCTGATTAGCCTGCGCGGACTGAACAGGCTAATCTTGGACGACACTTTACGCGCATACATTAACCCCCGTTATGCCAGAGCGAGGCTAAGTTTGATAACCCTTCCACACTTGAGGCTGAATATCTTTACCATCATAAAGGTTCGATGGTTTCAAAACTGAAACTGTAATCAAGAACGAATGTTTTCATACAGTTTTTTTTTCTTTAAAAATACGTCATCCATACCCAGTAACAAGAGATGTTCTGTATGGTGTAGGTGAAGTCAAACTCCAGATGATACAAGTGATAACCTACAGCGCAGAGCTACGATCTGTAGTACTTGTATGCCAAATTATTTGTTAACGTCTTTCAAATTAGCACCCCTTACCCGTTTAGAAGAGATATCCAATATGGTGTTGGCAAAGTCATTCTCGAGGTCGGGGAGGTTGATGAGAGCCGGATGTGCCGGCACACTGCGCTTCTGGCGCCCATGGACCAGCAAGTGGCCGTTCTGACCCATGAGCTCCGAGGGGTATGGCTGCAAGGAACCCTCAGGGCCTGGAGGGCCGGGAGGTCCCTACCGAGCAAAACAAGTTGTTATTAACTGACCGCTATTAAGCATGGGTAACAACGTCGTAACTGAACGTTATCTATTTTAAGTGGGTTCCGTCATTTAGGCGTGTTTGTTTTAACTTGGGTCCTACGTTGTTTTTAAGCATTTTTTTAAGATATAGTATAGTTTACATCAACGAATGTTGTCAAGTCATGTTTTAACTAAGCACAAAAAAAGAAAAAAAAAAACAGACGTATACAATAAGTTAACCAAATAATTTTTAATAAATAAATAAGCTTTATAATATATTAGATCTGCATAAAAAAGATGAAACACCTCGGGAAAAGTGTTCTATATCAGAGCAAATAAATAACTTGGTAATATTATCTTCAACAATTCTACTGCAGCAAGTGAAGATAAGACGGTTCTAAGAGAACTACTCATATTACCTGTGGGCCGGGACTTCCCGAGGGTCCGTCCTGACCCTGTAAATACAAACGTGTGTTAGAAAACAGGGGCTAGTTTCTAAATTTGTCGTAACAATATCCGACATACGTATTGTAATCAAACTTTCGGAAGTGTCTTTGTAAAACTGAATATTAAGTCCGAGAAATACAATTTCGCTAAAAGATACTATATTTATACCAATTTTGTTATTAAATAAATATTTCGTTATCGGATCCTAGGGTAGAATTGTTTTTACTAAACCCTTGGATATTTGGAATGTTTTTAAAACATTATATTGTATTTCTGACAATAGCAAGAGCGGAACACAAAGAAATATGATATCCGTGTTATTATGCGTTTTGGGAGAAGTCAACAAACCATATAACTAGATACAAGTAAGAATGTTTGAAACGTTCAATCTTTATTGTTAACCATTTACTTCATATATATATTTTTTTAAGTATTTGTTCAGGAAGTGTGATAATTGGACCATTAAAAGCGACTTACATTTTTCAAAACATACATGTTTTTATTTGTGCTACATATATATGCTACTTACGGGTTCACCCTTTGATCCCATGGGTCCTTCGATACCCTAAACAACAAAACATTGACAGTTGAAACACTAAATAAAACAAATTATGAGATATACATGCAGTGTTCAAGGCATATTTTCCGATAGCTATGAAAAATTGGTCAGTATTAACGAACCTTTTCTTAGACTTAAGAATACATTATAGAATAAGACAATATTGTTTAAGTAATAAAGGTGTTTGTTCTGCATTTATTATATACTCGAATAATGATCAAAATCAATAGCAACTAACTGTTTACATTCACTATTATACAGTGTAAATAACAAGTTACTTATAATGTACGCACGTTAATAAGACTATACAATTATTATATAAGGTCAAAGAAATGTTGTTTAAGTGTATCACGTGAAACGGACGAATCATAAGAAGGGACAAATAATGTGAAAGGGCGCTTACCGGAAGTCCTGTTGATCCGTCAGCCCCGGGAGGGCCCGGTGGTCCGAGAGGTCCCTGAAACCCGTAAATTATACATTATTGTTCGTTATGCTGTACAGGCTTTCATTATCAAACACCGACTTCACAGTTTGAATTAACTGTTATTGTTTTGTAAGAATAAATATAAAAATAAGTTAATTAAATAGATTTTTGCATTCAAATGTACAATGTGTGTGTTAACATATTAAATTCAAGTATAACCTATCCATTAAGATATACGTATGTGTCATTATTATTATTCCAGCGTTCTGCCTATGAAATCACGTGGCCCCATTTAAACCACGCTCACGACGAGCCTTAACTAACGCTAAACGGGAACTCACGTGCTCTCCCCTGGCTCCCTTGGGTCCGTAGGGGCCCGGAGCTCCCTGTTCTCCCTTCTGTCCGGGGTCGCCTGGCAGACCATTTGGCCCCACTCGACCATGGTGGCCCTGTGAAATGGACCAGAAGATAGTTTTCATTTAAGTATGAAGTTATCCTATTATGGGATTTATATTTCTTTTCGGTGCTTATAATCCGACAAAGACAATCGGGCGGCCTGATGACAGTAACAAAACATAAACTACTTCGTACCTACATGTAGGACACAATTCAATATTCACATTCCATTCTATAATCTCTTCACAGTGATGTCGAGCTTTAGGCAAAAGTGCCGGATTTGTTATACTGAAATGGTTAGTTAACTAATGTGAGTTGGAGGCAAGATGGGAACTTTCCTATCCAAATTTAGGCATAATAATTTCACGTTATATGTTTGAACTTTTTAACCAATGTGTATTCAAAATGGAGTGCTTTTTTCATTTGTCAAATTTGTCATTTTTGATCCGTTCTGTATCATTTTGAATCCTTCGAATATTTTGTATAACAACAGAAACTTAATACCGGAAATGTGACCATAGGACACGGATGCTCTCAAGATGCCGCTGGATACAGAAATGAGGGTTATGTAATAGCTGATAAATGCGACAAGTTGTCTTGATATGATGATCATTTGTAGCGTGTTCTGAGAAAACTGGGCAAAATGCTTGTGCGTAAATTGTCATCCCAGATTAGCCTGTGCAGTCCGCACAGGCTAATCAGGAACGACAATTTCCGCTTTTATTGAATTTTTCGTTTAAATGATGTCTCTTCTTAGCGAAAATCCAGTTTAGGCGGAAAGTGTCGTCCCTGATTAGCCTGTGCGGACTGCACAGGCTTATCTGGGATGACACTTTACGCACAAGCATTTTGCCCAGTTTTCTCAGAACACGCCACTTGAGTTCATTGTGACCTTGACATATAAGCGAAAAGGCATGATACCATATTTTCAGTTGTTCTCATTAATCCCATCATGAACACTATATGATATGCCGGATACGAAATTCTTATTTGAATACATCAAAATAAGGAATATACCACATTTCAAGTTTCCACGGTGACCTTTACTTTTAAGCGAGCAACAGGACAATTGTGCGAGACGAGGCGTCTTGACAGCATGAGCATTTTTGTCATGTTGTTCGAAATCCAATCAATAATCACACACAAAAAGTTCACGTCTTTATAAAAAATAAGCCAACCAGAAAAAAATTAATTAATTTAATGAAAGTTTGAAATTCTCAGGTTTTATTAAGCAACGTTTTCTTGATACCAGTTAATTGCGCAACGCCCATTATGCTCTCAAGAAAACTAGTCAAACCACCTCTTTGACACACCGTTATGTTCTTAAGAATTGCAACAACTAGACACACCACCTCTTTGACACACCGTTATGTTCTTAAGAATTGCAACAACTAGTCAAACCACCTCTTTGACACACCGTTATGTTCTTAAGAATTGCAACAACTAGACACACCAACACATCGATAATCAGACTTACCTTTGTCCCCTTGAGTCCTTGCTCACCCTTCGATCCTGTGGGCCCAGATAGTCCCTACATTATACAGATAATAAACGTTGGTAAACAATATAGATAATACACGTTGGTATGCAATACAGATAAAACACGTTGTAAACTATACAGATAATACACGCTGGTAAACAATAATAACAATAGTGCGTTTAAAAGCACTGCTGAATATATACACTAAGTTTATATCTTGACGATATACAAGTACACAAAACACAGAAACATAATAAAAATGCAATATATGTATTGTGATATTTTGTTGAAGTCCATATACAATACATATTCAGACATAATACAATATGTTCCTTTGAAGTTTTAATAATGGACACATAACTATATAAACTTTAAGAAAGGAAAATTGTCGTGTCGACACTACATGTACTTACGATAACGCCTGGTTCTCCCTGAGACCCTGGAGATCCCGCGGGTCCGGCCTCACCCTGTTGATCGAGTATGAAAATGTGTTACGTTTCTTGCGGATTGAACGACATTAACACACGATTTACGTGCGTACAGGTTTTTAACAATCTCGTTGGGTGACTTTACAGACTCAATTTACAAAGGCGAATAGATACATATCATGTACTAAAAGTGTATTTGTTTTATTTTAAATGTCTAGGAATATAGTAAA
The DNA here is from genome assembly GCA_007657795.1 of Dreissena rostriformis. Lineage (NCBI taxonomy): Eukaryota > Metazoa > Mollusca > Bivalvia > Myida > Dreissenidae > Dreissena > Dreissena rostriformis. The sequence goes on along the minus strand of VMBQ01007198.1, from coordinate 4,568 downwards.
ATATCACAGAGGTACATACTTAAACCACTCAACTTAAACCTGGCTAAACCACTGAACGTGCTATTATAAATCACGATAGCCTCCCTTTCTCGGGGATGATATAACGCATTATTACACCGAAATCAAACACACATCTTTAATAAGTGCATGTTTAACACCTGAAACATTAAAATGAGCATCGTTCTGGGAAAACGGAGTTTAATGCATTTGCGTAAAGAGTCGTCCCAGATTAGCCTCTACAGTTCGCAAAGGCTTATCAGGGACGACCCTTTCCACTTGTATGGTAATTTTCGTTAAAAGTAAGTCTCTCATTAGCGAAAATCCATTTTAAGCGGAAAGTATCGCACCTGATTAGCCTGTGCGGACTCCACAGTCTAATCTGGGACGACACTTAACGCACATGCATTAAGCCCCGTTTTCCCAGAGCGAGACTCAAATAAGACTCGAGCCCAGTACCTGCTGGCCTGGTACACCTGGAGGTCCCTGTGATCCTGGTCGACCTTGCTCGCCCTGCAGACAGATCGCAAACAGAGTTGGCCCCATCTTTTAAAGGCTCTTAAGATACTCTTTACTTTAAAGGCTCTTAAATTGTTTGTAACGTTAGATGAAAATATACTGACAAAATAACAAGTGTGTGATGAACCGCGCTTTGGAATATGTGCATGTACAAGACACATATTTATAAGTATAATAAACCAATGTGTACAGCGCAGTGGAGGATAAGTATGACGTAATCATATACGTAATATTAACATAACCAACTTATGAAATTAGTAATCTATTAGAATTGGTTACATCATATACATAGTATTAACATCTCCAACTTGGTTTTGATTTGCGATTAAAACAGGGACATTGTTTTAAATTTCGTCAAAAGTTTCAATATACTCAATAACAATTTCCGACATTTAAATATGAACCAGGGTCTTTATTCAAATACCAATTCTGAGACTTAAATCTAAAAATAAGGAATTTTCTTAAAACTTTAATGTTTAAAAGTACGCTAGTGTAAGTCCATAATGACATTAAACACCTCGAACTACGAACTTCTTCCTTGAGAATAATGTATATCTGACATAAGCAACATCTGTGGCCTGTATATATTCAAACGCTGAAGTAACATTTCTTGATTTTAAGTCTATTCTTTTTTCTTAAGTCTAAGAATGGGTTGGTGAATAAGGGCCCGGTTCCTGTAACAGTGCGCCATGTACATAGAGCTACAACCTACCGATGGTCCGGGTGGTCCCCTCTGCCCCAGTGGCCCCGGAGGTCCCGTGTCGCCCCTGTTTCCTTGTTCACCAGCCGGTCCCTGGATCCCGGGCATTCCCTCGGATCCCTGATTGCCGTTTTGGCCCGGAAGTCCCGGATCACCGGGGATTCCAACGGGTCCCTAGAGGGAAAAGTATTTTAATGCTTTGTTATACATTTATAGAAACAAGTCAATAAGAAATGTCCTTGTGTGAATATGTATGTGTATTTTTTTTAATGCAAAGAAATTTCAAAAACAAATTCCTAATTTGTATTCGAGAAAGTAATCATGAAAACAATACGTGAAAGTAATCAGGAAAACAATACGAGAAAGTAATCAGGAAAACAATACGTGAAAGTAATCAGGAAAACAATACGTGAAAGTAATCAGGAAAACAATACGTGAAAGTAATCAGGAAAACAA